>LR990102.1:0-15507 GCA_905147235.1 Erynnis tages | reverse complement strand
TATATGTATATATATATATATATATATATATATATATATATTAATTAATTATTTAATAATACAATAAATATAAAAAATATTATTCAAATAATAAATCTAAATAAGTAAATTTTTAAATTATTTATTTGAACAATATTATTAAAAATTGAATAATTTTTAATAATATTATATATTCCTTGACCTCTATATAATTCTCTTCAACCTATATCAATATTTTTTAATAAATTTTGACTAAAATTTAAAAAATTATAATTTAAACTATAAGTTGATAAATTAGGTATAAATCATATCAAACATAAAAATAATCTTAACTTATAAGTTTTTAAAAACTTATTTAAAGAATAAATTTTTATATTACTAATAAAATAACCTATAAATAAACCTATAAAACTAACATATAAAACTATTAATTTTAAAGGTATAGGTAAATAAATTATATAAGGATAAGAAAAAATTAACCATCTCAATATTCTCCCAGTAATTACTCTTATTATTAATAAAATAAATATTCTTTTTAACATAATAAAATCTTCATCATATAAATTATAAATAGAAAATAAATTATAATCATTAATTATTAAATATATTAATAAACGAATTGTATAAAATATAGTTAATCCTGTAGAAAAATAAAATAAAAAAAAAACTAATATATTTAAATTTCTCAATATTAATATTTCCAAAATCAAATCCTTAGAATAAAATCCAGCTAAAAAAGGAATTCCACATAAAGCTAAATTAGAAATATTTATACATAGAGAAGTTAAAGGAATATAAATACTAATTCCACCTATTAAACGAATATCTTGATTATCATTTATTATATGAATAATTACTCCAGCACATATAAATAATAAAGCTTTAAATATAGCATGAGTTAATAAATGAAAAAAAGCTAAATCAGGAAAACCTATTCTTAAAATTCTTATTATTAAACCTAATTGTCTTAAAGTTGATAAAGCAATAATTTTCTTTAAATCAAATTCATAATTAGCTGAAATACCAGCCATAAATATAGTTAATCCTGATAATAATAACAAAAATTTTAAAAAAAATATATCAATTAATAAATTATTAAATCGAATTAATAAATATACCCCCGCAGTTACTAAAGTAGAAGAATGAACTAAAGCAGAAACTGGAGTAGGAGC
Organism: Erynnis tages; assembly: GCA_905147235.1. Taxonomy (NCBI): domain Eukaryota; kingdom Metazoa; phylum Arthropoda; class Insecta; order Lepidoptera; family Hesperiidae; genus Erynnis; species Erynnis tages. The sequence continues at coordinate 14,356 of LR990102.1, read as the reverse complement.
TGCTATAGCAGCTGGTAATCAAGATCTAAATGGAATTTGAGCTCTTTTAGTCATAGCAGCAATAATAATTATTATACTAATTATTTTTATTTCATAATCATTTTTTATAAAATTTAAATAAAAAATATAATTTCAACTACCATAATTTATTATTCAAGAAATAATTATTAAAATAAAAACATCACCAATTCGATTAGATAAAGCAGTTAATATACCAGAATTATAAGATTTTAAATTTTGATAATAAATAACAAGACAATAAGAAACTAACCCTAAACCATCTCAACCTAATAAAATTCTAATAATATTAGGTCTAATAATTAATAAAATTATAGATAAAATAAATAATAAAACTAAAATAACAAAACGATTTAAATTTAATTCAGAACATATATATCTCTTTCTATAATAAATTACTGAAGAAGAAATTAATAAAACAAATATTATAAATAATAAAGATATTCAATCTAATAAAATAGAAAAAACAATATTAAAAGAATTAAAAGAAACTAATTCTCATTCCATAAAAATTAATATATTATTTATAATAAAATAAATTATTATAAAAAAATTAATTAATATAAAAAAAAATAAAAAAAAAAATCTTAAAAAACATAAAGAAAATCTTTTATTAATAACTTAAAATGAATTATATATCATATTTTTGATTCCACAAATCAATATTTTTTTTAAATTATTTAAGTATAATCAAATTATAAAATAATCAACTTTTAAAATTAAAATATTTAAAGGTAATCAATGTAAAGATAATAATAAATATTCTCGTGAAAGACCTATTCTAAATCTATATAAACCTATATTATATTTTCCATGTTGAGTAAATGAATATAAATAAAGTCTATAAGCTGCTCTAAAAAAAGAAATTAATATTAATATAATTATGGTTAACCATGATCATCTAATCAATCTATTAATTAATCTAATTTCCCCTAATAAATTTAAAGAAGGAGGAGCTGCTATAGCAGCTGATAATAATAAAAATCATCATAATCTTAAAGAAGGTATAAAATTTATTATTCCCTTATTTAAAAATAATCTTCGTCTTTGTAAACGTTCATAATTAATATTTGCTAGACAAAATATACCTGAAGAACATAATCCATGACCAATTATTAATAAATATGAACCTAAATAACCTCAATAATTTATTGTTATAATTCCCCCAATAACTATTCCCATATGTGCTACAGAAGAATATGCAATTAATGATTTTATATCAATTTGACATAAACATTTTAATCTAATATAAAATCCTCCTACTAATCTAATAACAATTCATAAAAAATTTAATTTTAAAGAAATTATTTGTATAAAAATTAAAACACGAAATAATCCATAACCTCCTAATTTTAATATAATTCCAGCTAAAATTATTGAACCTGAAACAGGAGCTTCTACATGAGCCTTTGGTAATCATAAATGTACAAAATATATAGGTATTTTTACTAAAAAAGCTAAAATTATTCTTAAATATAGTAAATAAATATTATAATCATAAAATTTTAAAAAATAAATTATTATACAATTTATATCATTAAAAATATAAAAAATACCTAATAATAAAGGTAAAGAAACAAAAAGAGTATAAAATAATAAATATAAACCTGCTTGAATACGTTCAGGTTGATATCCTCAACCAATAATTAATATTAATGTAGGAATTAAACTTCCCTCAAAAAATAAATAAAATATAAATAAATTTATAACTGAAAAAGTTATATATAATATAATTAATAAAAAAATAATATTTAATAAAAAAAAACTTAAATAAAAATTATATTTATATAATTTTTCTCTTGCTATTAATATTAAAGAACAAATTCAAATTCTTAATATAATCAAACCAAAAGAAATTATATCACAACCAAATATATATCTTAAATTACAATAATTTATAATATTAATAGTTAAATTTATAAAAAATAATATTATTAAAAATAATATTATTTGAACCATCCAAAATATATTTTTTTTAAAGCATAAAGGAATTATAAAAATTAAAAAAAATAAAAATTTTATCATTATAATAATCTAAATCTTTGAAAATAATCATTACCATGAGTTCGAATTATTGAAACTAAAATAGAAATTCCTAAAGCACCTTCACAAACAGAAAATACTAAAAAAACTATTAATAAATATATATCAAATTCAATAAATCTTAAATATAATATTAATATCATAAATATTCTTAAAACAATATATTCTAATCTCAATAATATAATTAATAAATGTTTATGCTTATAAACAAAAATTATATTACCAATTATATATAAAATAAAAATAATTAACCATATATTTATCATTAATTTGTTTTTATAGTTTAAAATAAAACATTGGTCTTGTAAATCAAAAATAAATTATTTATTTTAAAAACTTCAAAGAAAAAGAAATTCTTTATCGATAATCTCCAAAATTATTATTTTATTTAAACTACTCTTTGAAATTATAAAAATATTTTTATCTATAATAATAATTTTTATTTCTATTATTTTATTTTTAATAAAACACCCTTTATCTATAGGATTATTAATTTTAATTCAAACTTTATTAACTTGTTTAATTTCAGGAATAATTATTAATACTTATTGATTTTCATATATTTTATTTTTAACTTTTTTAGGAGGATTATTAGTATTATTTATTTACGTTTCAAGAATTGCATCAAATGAATTATTTAAAATTTCCATAAATAATAAAATAATATTTATTATTATTATTATTTTTATTTTTTTTCTAAGAATTATATTTATAAATAATTTAAATTGAATAAATTTATTTATTAATTCTTATGAATTAAATAATTTTTTTAATACATTTTTATTTTTCAATAATGAAAATAATATAAATTTAACAAAACTTTATAATAATCAAACTTATTTTTTAATAATAATAATAATAATTTATTTATTTATTACATTAGTAGCAGTAGTTAAAATCACTAATATTTTTTATGGACCTTTACGATCATCATTATAATAAATTAATAATAATAATTAATTAATGATAAATATATTTAAACCTTTACGAAAAAATCACCCTATTATTAAAATCATAAATAATTCATTAATTGATTTACCTAGACCATCAAATATTTCTATTTGATGAAATTTTGGTTCTTTATTAGCATTATGTTTATTAATTCAAATTTTAACAGGATTATTTTTAACAATATATTATACAGCTAATATTGAATTAGCTTTTTATAGAGTTAATTATATTTGTCGAAATGTTAATTATGGATGATTAATCCGAACTCTTCATGCAAATGGAGCATCATTCTTTTTTATCTGTATTTATTTACATATTGGACGAGGAATTTATTATGAATCATTTAATTTTAAATATACTTGAATGATTGGAATTTTAATTTTATTTATTTTAATAGCAACTGCTTTTATAGGATATGTTTTACCTTGGGGACAAATATCATTTTGAGGAGCTACAGTAATTACTAATCTTTTATCAGCTATTCCTTATCTATTGGAACAATATTAGTTCAATGAATTTGAGGAGGTTTTGCTGTAGATAATGCAACATTAACACGATTTTATTCATTTCATTTTTTATTTCCCTTCATTATTATAATATTAACCATAATTCATTTATTATTTTTACATCAAACAGGATCAAATAACCCATTAGGTATTAATAGAAATTTAGATAAAATCCCTTTTCATCCTTATTTTACCTTTAAAGATTTATTAGGAGTTATTATTTTATTTATATTTCTTTTAATTTTAACATTAACTAACCCATATTTATTAGGAGATCCTGACAATTTTATTCCAGCTAATCCATTAGTTACTCCTGTTCATATTCAACCTGAATGATATTTTTTATTTGCTTATGCTATTTTACGTTCAATTCCTAATAAATTAGGAGGAGTAATTGCATTAATTATATCAATTTTAATTTTAATTATTCTTCCCTTTACTTTTAATAAAAAAATTCAAGGAATTCAATTTTATCCATTAAATCAAATTATATTTTGATTAATAGTATGTACAATTATTTTACTAACATGAATTGGAGCACGACCTGTAGAAAATCCTTATATTATTACTGGTCAATTATTAACTTTAATTTATTTTTCTTATTTTATTATTAATCCAATAATTAATAAAGTATGAGATAAATTAATTTTTAATTATTAATTAATGAGCTTGTTAAGCATTTGTTTTGAAAACTTAAGAAAGAATTATTTATTCTATTAATTTATATATTTATTCATATTTATATATATATATATATATACTAAAAATATATTATATTTAAAATAAAAATAATTTTAACCCAATAAATAACAATAAAAAATTTAAAGAAATAGGTAAATAAATTTTTCAAGATAAATATATTAACTTATCATAACGATAACGAGGTAAAGTACCTCGGACTCAAATAAATAAAAAAGAAATTAAAGATATTTTTAAATAAAAAATAAATCTTAAATTATAACCACCTAAATATAATAATGTAAATAATAATCTTATAAATAAAATTCTCGAATATTCAGCTAAAAAAATTAATGCAAATCCCCCTCTTCTATATTCAATATTAAATCCTGAAACTAATTCTCTCTCTCCTTCTGCAAAATCAAAAGGAGTTCGATTAGTTTCAGCCAAACTAGAAGATAATCAACATAATCTTAAAGGAAATATTAAAAAAATAAATCAAACTAATGATTGATAAATATTAAATTTTATTAAATTAAAATCTATAATTATAATAATTCTAGATATTAAAATTAATCTTAATCTTACTTCATAAGAAATAGTTTGAGCTACCGCCCGTAAACCTCCTAATAATGAATAATTTGAATTAGAAGATCAACCAGCAACTATAATTGTATAAACACCTAATCTTGTACAACATAAAAAAAATAAAATTCCTAAATTAAATCTAATTATATTAAAATAATAAGGAATTAATACTCAAATAATTAAAGATAAAATAAAACCAATAATAGGAGAAAAATAATAAGATAAATAATTAGAAAAAATTAAATAAGTTTGTTCTTTAGTAAATAATTTAACAGCATCAGAAAAAGGTTGTAATAAACCTATAAAACCAACTTTATTAGGACCTTTACGAATTTGAATATAACCTAAAACTTTTCGTTCTAATAAAGTTAAAAAAGCTACTCCAATTATAACTCCAATAATTAAAATTAAAATTCCAATTATAATATTAATTAAATCTATTATTATCATTACTATATATATAATTTAATTATATATTTATGACTTCTAAAATCATTACATTTTTCTGTCAAAATAGTATAATATATATATATATATATATAAATATATTTAATTAAAAATTTAATAATATTCTTTTTTAAATAAAAATTTTTTAAATATTTGATCCTTTCGTACTAAAATATTTTAATTTTTTAAAGATAGAAACCAACCTGGCTTACACCGGTTTGAACTCAGATCATGTAAGATTTTAATGATCGAACAGATCAAAATTTTAAACTTCTACATTTAAATTTTATCTTAATCCAACATCGAGGTCGCAAACTCTTTTTTTTATTTGAACTAAAAAAAAAAATTACGCTGTTATCCCTAAGGTAATTTTTTCTTTTAATCATAAAATATGGATCATTATTTCATTTATTAATGTTAAAATATAAAAAAAGTTTTTTTAATTTTTTTATCACCCCAATAAAATATTTAATCAAATTTTTATTTTAATATTTATAAAAAACTTAATTTAATTAAATATAAAACTCTATAGGGTCTTCTCGTCTTTTAAAATTATTTTAGCTTTTTTACTAAAAAATTAAATTCTAAAATTATATTAGAGACAGTTTATATTTCATCAAATCATTCATACAAGTCTTCAATTAAAAGACTAATGATTATGCTACCTTTGTACAGTCAATATACTGCAGCCCTTTAATAATTTATCAGTGGGCAGATTCGACTTTAAATTATTAACAAAAAGACATGTTTTTGATAAACAAGTGAATATAAATATTTGCCGAATTCCTTTATTATAATTATAAATAAATTAAATTAATTATTTATATATATATATATATATATATATATATATATATATATATATATAAAAATTTATACTAATTTTATCATTATAACTAATTTTATTTAATTAAAAATTATTTTTTTATAAAAATTTAAATATTAATTAAAAATTTTATTATAAATAAAATTTTTTATAAAAAAATATAATTTATAAACAATATAAATTTTAAAATTTTTAATTTATTTTACATACAATATTATAAAAATTTAATTTAAAGATTATCCCTTAAAATATTAAATTTTTTTAAAAATTAATTAAATAAAAAATTAATTTTTTTAAAAAAATTATAAATTAAATTTATTTCTAAAAAAACTAGATATATTTAAAAACGATTAACATTTCATTTCAAATTAATTATTAAAAATATTTATGAAACAATAACTTTTATAATTAATTATCTCTTTTAAATTCGAGAAATTTTTAAATAAAAAATTTTATTAATAAACTCTGATACCCAAGATACAATAAATTAAATTTACTTATTATTTAATTAAATTTTCAATATATTTCATTATTCTTTTACAATACTAATTTTCTATAAATTAAAAAATTTTTTCTATAATAATACTTTAACCCCTATTAAAATATTTTATATTAAAATTTTTTTTATTATTTATAAATTTATTAAAATTATCCCTCAAATTAATTAAATTAATAATATCTTTTCAATGTAAATGAAATACTTAATCAAGCTCTAATTTGTTCTTTCTAGAAACACTTTCCAGTACCTCTACTTTGTTACGACTTATTCCAATTTTTAAATGAAAGCGACGGGCAATATGTACATATTTTAATTTTTAATCATTTTATTAAAATAAATAAAATTACATTTAAATCCACTTTTAATTATTTATTACAAAATAATATTCATTTAAATAAATTTATTGTAATCCATTATATTCTTAATTATTATCTGCATCTTGATTTGAATTAATTTTAAATTTAAATTTTAAAATATTATTATTATTTATAAATATTTTTTTAACAACGATATACAAAATATTAAATTAAGTAAATTTATTCGTGGATTATCAATTAATAAACAGATTCCTCTAAATGAACTAAAATACCGCCAAATTATTTAAGTTTCAATAAAAATTATTTAATATTTTAGTATTATAAATTTAAATTTTTAATAATAGGGTATCTAATCCTAGTTTATTTATAAAATTTATTAAATCATAAAATTAAAATAAATTTTAATTAAATTAAAATTTCACTTAATAATTTAATATTTAATTTAATATTTTAAATATTAATAATTATATACTAAAAAAATTTATTTTATTTCATGTATAACCGCAACTGCTGGCACAAAATTAGTTAATAATTTTAATATTACTAAATCTTAATTTCTTAAATTTTTAATTTTATTTACTACTTAAAATAATTAAAAATTATTAAAATAATTAAAAATTAATACTAAAATTTGTATGTAAAATAAATTAAAAATAAATTTTTAAAATCATAAATTTTTATCTATATATAAAGTTTTTCACATAGAACTATTAAAATAATTTTTTTTTTTTTTTTTTTTGATATTAATTTATTTTTTGTAATATTAAGTTTAAATACAATAGATAACTTAATTTTTTATAATTCTTATTGAAAAATAAAAAATTAAAATTATTAATTTTAATTTAAAAAAAAAATTAATAAATTATATATATTATAATTTATATTAAAAATTTAAATTTATATATATATATATATATACATATATATTAAATATTTAATATTAATTATTTATATACAATTAAATATTTAATATATATATATATACATAAATTTTTCTAGACCATTCTTAATAATTTTTCATATAAATAAAAAAAAAATATTTTAAAAATAAGCTAAATTAAGCTTTTGGGTTCATACCCCAAATATAAAGGAATACCCTTTTTTTTAAATAATTAATAAAGTGCCTGATAAAAGGATTATTCTGATAGGATAAATAATGTAATATTTTACCTTTATTATATTTTATAGAATTAAACTATATCTGATAATATCAAAAATTATTGTGCATCTTACACTAAAATATATATATATATATATATATATATATATATATATATTATAAAAATAATTTTAATTTTTAAAAAATAAATTTTTAATTTATTGTATATAAAATATTTTTAATTATAACTAATTTTAATTCTAATAAAATATTTTTTTTTTTTATTTTATTATTTAGAACAATAATTTCTATTTCATCTAATTCATGAATTGGATGTTGAATTGGATTAGAAATTAATTTATTAAGATTTATCCCATTAATTATTAATTCTAATAATTTATTAGCTTCAGAAGCTTCTTTAAAATATTTTCTTACTCAATCTATTGCATCTATTAATTTTTTATTTTCTATTTTATTAAAAATAATTTTAATAAAAAATTTTGAAATAAATTATTTATTTTCTATTATAATTAACTCATCACTATTAATAAAAATAGGATCAGCTCCTTTTCATTTTTGATTCCCCAATATTATTGAAGGACTTTCATGATTAAATTGTTTTATTTTAATAACTTGACAAAAAATTACCCCTATAATTTTAATATCATATTATTTAAATAAAAATTTTTTAATTATAATTATAATAATTAATACAATTATTGGAGCTATTGGAGGAATTAATCAAACTTCTTTACGTAAATTATTATCATTTTCTTCAATTAATAACTTAGGATGAATAATATCATCAATTTTAATTAGAGAATCATTATGAATATTATATTTCATAATATATTCCTTCTTAATTAGAATTATATGTTTTCTATTTTATATTTTTAATATTTATTTTATTAATCAATTATTTATTTTTAATTTAAATTTTTTATTAAAATTTTTTATTTTAATTAATTTTCTCTCATTAGGAGGTTTACCTCCATTTTTAGGATTTTTCCCAAAATGAATTATTATTAATTTTTTAATAATAAATAATTTTATTTTTATTTCATTTATTTTTATTATAATAAGATTAATTACTTTATTTTTTTATATTCGAATTATTTATTCATGTATTATATTTAATTATTTAAAATTAAAATGATTTAAAATTAATATTAAAAATAAATATTTATTATTTATTTTATTAATTAGTATAATTTCTACTATAGGAATAATTTTAAGAACTTTTTATTTTATTTAAGGTTTTAAGTTAAATTAAACTAATAGTCTTCAAAATTATTTATAAAGAAAATTCTTTAAGCCTTAGTAATTTTCTTTACACCTTAAAATTTGCAATTTTAAATCAATTATTGAATATAAGACTTTAAATTTTAATAAAAGAGAAAATTCTCGTTAATAAATTTACAATTTATCGCTTATAACTCAGCCATTTTATTCGCGAAAATGATTCTATTCTACTAATCATAAGGATATTGGAACTTTATATTTTATTTTTGGAATTTGAGCAGGAATAGTAGGAACTTCTTTAAGTTTATTAATTCGAACTGAATTAGGTAATCCTGGATCTTTAATTGGAGATGATCAAATTTATAATACTATTGTTACAGCTCATGCTTTTATTATAATTTTTTTTATAGTTATACCTATTATAATTGGAGGATTTGGAAATTGACTAGTACCCCTTATACTAGGAGCCCCAGATATAGCCTTTCCTCGAATAAATAACATAAGATTTTGACTTTTACCCCCTTCATTAATATTATTAATTTCAAGAAGAATTGTAGAAAATGGAGCAGGTACTGGATGAACTGTTTATCCCCCTCTTTCTGCTAACATTGCGCATCAAGGTTCATCAGTAGATTTAGCAATTTTTTCCCTTCATTTAGCAGGAATTTCATCAATTTTAGGAGCTATTAACTTTATTACAACTATTATTAATATACGAATTAGAAATTTATCTTTTGATCAAATACCTTTATTTGTATGAGCAGTAGGAATTACAGCTTTATTATTATTATTATCTTTACCTGTATTAGCTGGAGCTATTACAATATTATTAACTGATCGAAATTTAAATACATCTTTTTTTGATCCTGCTGGTGGAGGAGACCCCATTTTATACCAACATTTATTTTGATTTTTTGGTCATCCTGAAGTTTACATTCTTATTTTACCTGGATTTGGTATAATTTCTCATATTATTTCTCAAGAAAGAGGAAAAAAAGAAACTTTTGGATGCTTAGGAATAATTTATGCTATAATAGCTATTGGATTATTAGGATTTATTGTATGAGCACATCATATATTTACTGTGGGTATAGATATTGATACTCGAGCCTATTTTACTTCTGCTACTATAATTATTGCAGTTCCAACTGGTATTAAAATTTTCAGTTGATTAGCAACTCTTCATGGTACCCAAATTAACTATAGTCCTTCTATATTATGAAGATTAGGATTTGTATTTTTATTTACTGTAGGAGGATTAACAGGAGTAATCTTAGCTAACTCTTCTATTGATATTACTTTACATGATACTTATTATGTAGTAGCCCATTTTCATTATGTTTTATCTATAGGAGCGGTATTTGCTATTTTCGGTGGATTTATTCATTGATACCCATTATTTACTGGACTTACATTAAATCCATTTTTATTAAAAATTCAATTTATCTCAATATTTTTAGGAGTAAATTTAACTTTTTTTCCTCAACATTTTTTAGGATTAGCAGGAATACCTCGACGATATTCTGATTATCCTGATAGCTATATTTCATGAAATATTATTTCTTCATTTGGATCTTATATTTCATTATTATCTATAATAATAATAATAATAATTATTTGAGAATCTATAATTAATCAACGAATTATTTTATTCCCATTAAATATAACTTCCTCTATTGAATGATATCAAAATTTACCTCCTGCAGAACATTCATATAATGAATTACCTATTTTAAGAAATTTCTAATATGGCAGATTATATGTAATGGATTTAAACCCCATTTATAAAGGATTATCCTTTTTTTAGAAATGGCAACATGATCTAATTTTAATCTACAAAATAGTGCTTCCCCTTTAATAGAACAAATTATCTTTTTTCATGATCACACTTTAATTATTTTAATTATAATTACTATATTAGTTAGATATTTAATAATATCTTTATTTTTCAATAAATATATTAATCGATTTCTTTTAGAAGAACAAATAATTGAAATAATTTGAACAATTCTTCCTGCTATTACATTAATTTTTATTGCTTTACCTTCATTACGTTTATTATATTTATTAGATGAATTAAATAATCCTTTAATTACTTTAAAATCAATTGGTCATCAATGATATTGAAGATATGAATATTCAGATTTTAATAATATTGAATTTGATTCTTATATAATTAATAACAAAAATGAAATAAATAATTTTCGTTTATTAGATGTAGATAATCGTATTACTTTACCAATAAATAATCAAATTCGTATATTAGTAACAGCAACAGATGTTATCCATTCATGAACAATTCCCTCATTAGGAATTAAAGTAGATGCTAATCCTGGTCGACTTAACCAAACAAATTTTTTTATTAATCGACCAGGACTTTTTTTTGGACAATGTTCAGAAATTTGTGGTGCTAATCATAGTTTTATACCTATTGTAATCGAAAGAATTTCAATTAAAAATTTTATTAATTGAATTAATAATTATTCTTCATTAGATGACTGAAAGTAAGTATTGGTCTCTTAAACCACTTTATAGTATATTAACGTTTACTTCTAATGATTAAAAGAATTAGTTAAAAAATAACATAAATATGTCAAATTTAAATTATTATTAATATAATATAATATTCTTTTATCCCTCAAATAATACCTATTAATTGAATTATTTCATTTTTTATATTTATTTTTATTTTTATTTTATTCAATATTATAAATTTTTACATTTTTAATATTAAATATAAAATAAATAAAAAAATATTTGTCAATAAAATAAAAAATTCCAATTGAAAATGATAACTAACTTATTTTCAATTTTTGATCCTTCAACAAATTTATTTAATATTCCATTTAACTGATTAAGAACTTTTTTAGGATTAATATTTATTCCTTATTCATTTTGATTAATTCCTAATCGTCAATTTATTATTTGAAATATAATTATTTTTAAATTACATTTAGAATTTAAAAATCTTTTAGGACCTAATAGATTTAAAGGATCTACATTTATCTTTATTTCATTATTTTCATTTGTATTATTTAATAATTTTTTAGGTTTATTTCCATATATTTTTACTAGAACTAGTCATTTAACTTTTTCATTATCTATTACACTATCTCTTTGATTAAGATTTATATTTTATGGATGAATTAATAATTCAAATCATATATTTATTCACATAATTCCTCAAGGTACCCCATCTATTTTAATACCATTTATAGTTTTAATTGAAACAATTAGAAATATTATTCGTCCAGGAACTTTAGCTGTTCGTTTAACAGCTAATATAATTGCAGGACATTTACTATTAACCTTATTAAGTAGAACAAATATTAATATACCTAATTATTTAATTATTATCTTAATTTTTATTCAAATATTATTATTATCTCTTGAATCAGCTGTTGCAGTAATCCAATCTTATGTAATCACTATTTTAAGAACACTATATTCTAATGAAGTTAATTAATGACAACCCATAATCATCCTTATCACTTAGTAGACTATAGACCTTGACCTTTAACTGGAGCTATTGGAACAATAACTTTAGTAACTGGACTAATTAAATGATTTCATAATTTTAATATAAATTTAATAATTTTAGGTTATTGTATTATTATTTTAACTATATATCAATGATGACGAGATGTATGTCGAGAAGGAACCTTTCAAGGTAAACATACTATTTCAGTATTAAAAGGTTTACGATGAGGGATAATTTTATTTATTATCTCAGAAATTTTTTTTTTTATCTCATTTTTTTGAGCATTTTTCCATAGTAGATTATCTCCTAATATTGAAATTGGAATTTCATGACCTCCTAATAATATTATACCATTTAATCCATTTCAAATTCCTTTATTAAACACTATTATTTTAATTACATCAGGAGTAACTGTAACATGAACTCATCATGCTTTAATAGAAAATAATTTTTCCCAAACTAAACAAAGTCTTATTATTACTATTATCTTAGGAATTTATTTTACTATTTTACAATCTTATGAATATTATGAAGCACCATTTACTATTGCAGATAGAATTTATGGATCAACATTTTTTATAGCAACAGGATTTCATGGTTTACATGTAATAATTGGAACAATTTTTTTAATTACATGTTTAATTCGACATTTATTACATCATTTTTCTAACAAACATCATTTTGGATTCGAAGCCGCAGCATGATATTGACACTTCGTTGATGTAATTTGATTATTTTTATATATCTCAATTTATTGATGAGGTAATTAATTATTTATATAATATATTTAGTATATTTGACTTCCAATCAAAAAGTTTAAAATTTTTAATATAAATAATTAATATTATATTTTTTATTTTTATTATTATTATACTAATTTCTAATTTAATTATAATTATTTCTATAATCTTATCAAAAAAATCATTCAAAGATCGAGAAAAATGTTCTCCATTTGAATGTGGATTTGATCCTAAATCATCAGCACGTAATCCTTTTTCCCTACATTTTTTTTTAATTACAGTAATTTTTTTAATTTTTGATGTAGAAATTGCATTAATTTTTCCATTAATTTCAACATTTAAAATAGTTAATTTTACTATTTGAACAAAAACTAGTTTTTTTTTTATTTTAATTTTATTATTAGGTTTATATCATGAATGAAATCAAAATATATTAAACTGAACTAATTAACAAATAAATAATTTAAAGGATTATAGTTTATATAAAACATTTGATTTGCATTCAAAAAATATTGTATTAATTCAATTTATCTTAATATTTAAATAAGAAGCAATTTTTGCATTTAATTTCGACTTAAAAGATAGAGTTATTTACTCCTTATTTAATTTATTAATTAAATAAATTTATAATTAAGAAATATATAATAATTAAGCTGCTAACTTAATTTATAGTGAATAATATCATTAATATTTCTTTATATAATTTAATTAATTGAAACCAAAATAGAGGTATATCACTGTTAATGATATTAATGAATTTAATATTCCAATTAAAATTATTTTAATTTATATAGTTTAATATAAAACATTACATTTTCATTGTAAATATAAAATAATTTAATTATTTTTATAAATATTTAAAAATTATAAATAATCACCCTAATATCTTCAATATTATACTCTTTTTAAGCTATTTAAATA
>CAJHUV010000008.1:0-18250 GCA_905147235.1 Erynnis tages | reverse complement strand
ACATCATGTTCTATAGCTTTTCGAACTTTGAATTAAAATTCTGAACAGATAACCAAGAAATATAGGATACTAAGTTTATCTAATACTACCGATTTAATTGGGGGCAAAATTAATAAATGTGATGTGAGTACAGTAGGGGCGTTATATTTAAAAACAACCCCTAGTAGACGTATGAAATATCTAAATCGAATAGCAATAAGTTATTTTTTATGTTTAAAATGATGTAAGTCTTTAAAACATACATAAAAATAATTACCAGGCTAGGAAATAATATTATATTTACCTGACACGTGCTCCACATTAATTATTCTAAACATGTAGATATAATACTATTTATAGTCTAGTTTTTATAGTTTATTGATGCTCAAAAAATAGTTCGGATTTACCAAAGCGATAATAGTTGTTACGAGTTCCACGTAATGCATGTTTTTTGTTTAAATTAGCATACTAAATCCTTTGATCAAATTTGATTGGCGCATATCAATGGATACCTTTCGATAGGTATGGACATCGAATGACTCCTTATGTCTAGACGAAGCCTTGACTGATAGTTAATAATAATTAACTAGACAGCCATACATCAAAATCACTTAACGAATGGCTGTTGTATAAATTAACATAAAAAATCCAAAGATAGAATCTGATTGGTGCGCGGCAAATAATTTTTTGGTAGGTATAAACAATTAACTTGGCCTTATCTAGTAGGTTGGAGTTCCCCGAAAAATATTTCTTTCTGACTCATCATACTATGTCTATTTTTATATCGTCTAGATGCAAGTAAGTTATCAAACATTTGATTGGCATCTCACAGCACTATCATTAAATAAGTTGGAGATTAATAGTGATTTATTTGGGCAACTCACTTGCTACCTAATGTTTTGTGACAAGGTGACGCAGGTTAAGAGCGTATATGTAAATTGTCACCCCCGAATACAAAACCCGCTCATTTATTTTATGTTATTGCGGTCGCTACTTTATTCCCAATTCAATTTCAAGCACCAAATTTAGTTTAAAAATTCAGAGCTATAATTCAATACCTCAAAAGTGGTTGATAAGGACATTGATTAAAAAAAAGCAGAGTATTAACACAAAATAAACTTTATTTAAAGCTAGCTACCTAGATCAATATTTTGAATACTGTACAACAAACTTAAAACTAGATAAATTACAATTATATAACACAACATCTAGACTAAAACCTATCAGCAACTAACTTAGCATATATCACAACGATTAAGTAGCAGAAGACATAGTGTTCAGGCAAACACAAACAATTATGCCTTTGCTTACGCAGATTACGCAGTACCGATGAAAGGCTAATGGTTGCTCTTTCGTCGTATTGAGACAAACTGATGTCAATAGCACAAAAAGCCCCAGTACGATTTAAACCGGCGCTGCAGTGAACCACCATAGGAGGAACGTTTTCACCATCGCTGCCCAAATCGGCCATTAATTGAGCCTTTCTGACCGAGAGAACGAAGTCCAGAAAGTTTGAAGGATCTCGAGGAAGGCTGTAGCTGGGCCAGTCGTTGTAGGCAAAATGCTTGATGTCTAGAGAAGCTCCAGTGTCATTTGTTACTCGTAGGCTGGTCACCACGTGGTAACGGAAGAACTTGATTTTCAGAGTTTTTATGGTGAACTTGCCATGGACCACTTTTCCCCGTTTTTTGGGGCTCCAGTACGGGTAACAAGCTTCGCGTCCATCTTCTACTAGTCTGGTCAGCATGACGATTACCCGGACTTGATTAGTGAATATCATCTTCCAGAAATCTTGGGTTGTCTTCTGGAGTGGCGCCTGGGTGCACAGGAACCTTCCCTTAACGTTCCATCCGTCGACATGGTTGGCATTAATGAAGTCGCTTCCTCCGTCTTCTGTAGGCAGGATTACTCGATTGCGGTCGAAGATGAGTGTGTTCCAGTATCGGCATTTTGACCAGTTTTCAAGCTTGAATACTTCGCTGCAGGGGTAGGAAACATATTCTCCCAATATTTCACGGTGTTCTTGTTTCAGTATGTGAGCCACGTTAGATTCTTCAATCATATGTTCGCAGTTTTTAACGAAGGATTTTTTTTTAGTGAATTTCGCGCCCATTTTTTTAGAATTAGGCTTTCAGGTTACGAGTCCTTATCCCGACTGTGGTCAGGTGCTGAATGTAAATGTTTTTACTTATCTGGACATATTTATAGGTATGTTTCAGAGCATAATGAAATATTAATGGTCAATTTTTCCGCCATGTGGATCGATAACTGAATCGGTATGACGCAGGACATTTGAGAATGGGACGTAATTCAATAGTTTCAGTATTAATTTTTAGAATTGCGTCAATCAATTATTTTTAGTTTTAGATTAGATTATTATGTTACTAATGAGGAAAAAATTATAATGAAGTTTCTTTTGTATCCTGTTTTTAACAATGCCTTTAGGGAATTTTCAGCTAATTAAAAATTCTGTATTAGGACTTTAGGTAATTCAAAAAATCCTATAAAATAAATTTTGCAATGGCTGGCCCCATAATTTTATCACCATCTTTACAACCAACATTTCCGATAAAATGTACACCGATGCCGATCGTAGCAGGCAAAGGGCGAAAGTGGACCGTCTTAAGGATCAAATCCGATCCTTAGAGTGTGAATTAAACAGACAGGATTGTGACAGAAAGCGCGTGGAACGTGAACTTGACCGTGTTGAGTTAGACTATGAGAGTGCGAAGCGCGAGCTTGAAGTTATGCTGAACGATCTGGGCTGTATTTTCCGACCACAGTTGAGATAATGTAAGTACCACCTTTCATATTTCTTGGCTCTTTGAAATTAGCTTATAAAGGACAATATTTACTCTTCAGTAAACACCATAATTTGTCTGAATACTAATGAGTCTACACGAGTGCTAGGCGTAGGTGTATAAATGTATATAAGACGATTTCTTGTATGTAAAAAGTTTATTGAGCTTAGGTACACAGCTTAGGGCTAAACAAGGGTGAAAAAACCTACTTAGGTAGCCTTGAGACGGTGGATGGCAAATATTGCCGTGACTGTATACAAATCGTTTATTAGAATCGGTGATTTATTTTACCGCAATCGAAGGTTAGGCTTGGTGTTTGAATATTAAGAAAGTTTTCTAGTCTTTCTAGATTATTTTGTCCGTAAAGGTGTGCTATAGTGTCAGTGCAGTGTGTTCTTGATCGAGTTTGTGAGTACCCCGAATTCCTTCACCCAAAATAAGGGCGAGATGTTATAAATTGTAATTATAAATGACTAAGTTGAAAGGAGACAAATAAGTTACATATTTTTGAAAATATATATTGTTTGTCAGTTATTTGCGTCATATCTAAGTTATTGTGGTTTATTAAGTGTGTTATTAAATAACAATGTGAGTATTGTTTTCGAATAGACTTAACATGATTCATTTTATAATATCTATACATAGAGTGTTCCCTTAAATGGTATTGTTGGTCTCAATAAATAATACAAAATAAAATAACTGAAAGAATTACAGCAGAATAAAAATGCATACAAATAGTCTGTTGTTCTTTGATACAAGGGCATATTATGCATTTATAGATGCGAATGTCGTTCGGTCAAGGGATTTGGTCAATCGAAAATGATTCTTATTTCGTAGCAAAGAAAAGAGACTTTTTATAAAAATGACATTTGTTATCATGTCACACCATATCCGCTATGACTTTGTTTTGAATGTATCGATGTGTTCAATGTCACCATGGGCATTAGAAATTCCACTGTTTTATTTAGAGACGTCTGAAAACAATTATTTACCCTGAATTGAAGTTTCGATTTGCATTAGAAGATTTTGAATTTAAAAATAGGTGCTTAGTTGTAAATGCAATATATTAATAAATTGTTTAGTACGTAGCAAAACCATATTTTGATAAAAAACACATCATACAAACAACCTATTTTAGTTAATTAGTGCCATTTGATACAGTTTCAGCCATTTGCGTCATCAATTGTTGTAAAGCAACCACAATTATTCATTTTCCCGTTAATAAGTCTAATTTAGAACGTTATCGCTCATTGTGATCATATTTTATAGCCGTTATACATTAATTAATTAATAGAGAGCATTCCTATTGGTATCGATTACGTGATTAAAGTAATAACCTAATCACTTCGTGGACCGATCTGCATATTTGGGCCTTAATTAATTCTGCGAAAAACTCACAGATAAAAGCCGGCCTTTTAACATTGGAATTTTTAGTAATTTGATAAAGCGACGGTTGACCTCACTGCTGATAACCCACCATTTTTATTATCTCTTAGGGGTATCAAAAATTTAAAACGTTTGACCTCAGTTTCATGCTAAAATAACAAATTAACTACTGTAGTCCCATTTTCCCTAACGACAACTAGCGATAAGCTCCCAATGCGTCATCGGTAAAACCTCATTGAGATTCCAATGAGGTTCAGTATAATGTTGGAATGTTTTAATCAACGATTGTTACTTATCGAATTAGGCTACTTGAATCACGTGGCTACAGAAGAAAAGGAAAAACCTTTAAATCATTTACTGAAAAATATTATTTGCTAGTTAGCAAAAATGAACCTTATGGTAGAGTCTATATGGTTTCACATTGCCTGCTAGCTCGGTATAATTAGAACAGTTCATGCATACATTTTTTTGACTACATCTTGAATTATTCACCTGAAGGACTTATAAAAGACAGGATATCTTTAGGATGGTTATTTCAGCCAAAAGTTCCGTCACGGCCGTACGTATCAGGATGTATTCCTCAAAAGACCGTGTAGAGTTAGCGGCTGAAGTCCTCAAGCTCCAAAAGAGAGTCCACAATCTTAGGTGCAGGAAACCAAAAACGAACGAGGCCTCCGAAGAAATAAACCAAAAGATCAGGACAGCCAAAAAAAAATATGAAGATAAGAAGTATGAACTACTAATTATATGCTCGAGGGAACGCTTCGTGGAAGATTTGGTGGAAGTGGCTCTCTTGTAGTTGAGTCAATCCAGACAGTAAATATCAATACTGTCCTATCTTGATCAATCACTTCTACATTTTCATAATATTGACTTATGCTGGTAAGCAACACCGTATGGTAATATAAGAAGAAAATGTGTTTTTTTGTTTACCTAGTTCATAGGTAATGTGATTGTTCTTAGACTAGGGGCCTATGTTTACTCAATATTTGGGCATGCGTAGAAGACTTTGCGAATAGCTTTAAATAGCGGCAGAAGTCTTCCAGAGAAACTAGTCTTCGGGTAGGAATTCTTTGGAGCAAACGTTCTTTGTGGTTTAGTCTCAAGCATGAGGAAACTACGTTTGAGGTGAGAATTACACGATTACTGAACTTGTACAATACAACAGAAAGTTACGTTAACGAATTAAGAGTCGGTATCTGTTATAAGGAAAAACACAGATCTATTGTTTTAATTTTGATAACCTGTAATTAAGAGTTCACCATATCTATATAAAAATTATCTCAACTTAATTTACAATAACTAACTGATGTTTATAAATGAAATGACTCATTAACCTTCTGAGGATAAAAACAAGCTTTAAGAGAGTTATAGAAATACTTCGTCAGTAACTCTTGCGATTTTAATGGGAGCACACGGCTCATTTAGATTTATAAAATGCGTCTTAATATAACATCTACTCCAAAGTTTGTTCCAATAAATGTCAAGGAATTTGAAAGACGTGCACAAGAATCTGGTTTCTTGGAAGCCATCCAATTAGAGCATTATCAAATCGTAGCACAGCCGCATTTTGGGTCCTGTGAACATTTTTCAAAAAAAGAAAATTCCAGCAAAAACCGCTACGATGAGATCATCTGCTGGGATGAAACCCGTGTGAAGATAACTCCCAAAGAAGAAGATACCGACTACATCCACGCCAACTATGTGGACTCTTTTGAGACTCCGAAGAAGTATGTGGCGACACAAGGACCGCTTAAAAACACTGTTAACCAGTTTTGGCAACTAATTTGGGAGCAGAATTCTCGCATTATTGTGATGCTGACAGAACTTCAAACTGCTGGGAGAGAAAATTGTGCTGCATATTGGCACCCTTACGACGACGAACAACAAATTTTTCAAGCTGGTGAGCTTTCGATTAAGACTGTGAGTGAAACAAATAATTTGAAATACGTCCAAACAACTTTTGATGTTTCTAATTGCATCACCGGAGAAAGTAGACTGATCAAGCATTACATGTACGTGGACTGGCCAGATCATGGAGTACCTTCCACCTGGGAACCGTTTATGGGGCTGTATTGTGATATAGACGAGGAACGAGAGAAGCTTCTGGCGGAAATGCAAGATGAACTGGCGCTTGGACCCATTGTTGTTCATTGCGTCGCTGGAGTTGGGAGGACTGGGGTTTTCTGCGCTTTAGACTCATGTCTCAATCAATTACTGAAAACTAAGACTATTTCAGTTCCTGAAACTGTTCTGAAAATACGCCAACAACGATATTCAAGTATTCCAGTTACGGAACAATATGTTTTTATATACAGAATATTGTACGAGTTTGCAAAATTATTTCAAACATGCTCTATTGCAAGAAATCCAATGCGCGGAGTGTAATTGACTGTTCATGTGTCATTTATGAAATTAATTAGTTTTAAGTTGTATTATGTATTATTTAAGATTTTTATGTTTACAAACAGTTTAAATAAAACTTTAAAAAACCGAGAGCTTTTTTTACTTTTAAAAGCAGGTTAATTATTTTTTCCTCATTTAATTTCATCACTTCTTGATAATTTATTAGCTTAATGAAGTAGTTAAAGTAATGAGTCGATTAGGGAATTGATACTGAACATAGAAAATTTTTTATCTACTCTACCGAGAATTGCCATTCACGTCAAACAGTAATAGTCATAAATTAAAGCTTAACGATATGTGGGACCTATTATTATGTACTAACTATGTGCGAAGTACTTTTTAATGGTATAAAAGGGTGTTAGTCAAGCAATGAAAGTTAGTTTAAAAACAACAACCCTTGTGAATAGATACTTCACTGAGTCTAGCTCGGTTGAGTTTAAAACTGTTTGCATAGCACAAGTGCTTAAAAAACGCTTTTAATTGTAAGCAGTTTTTACAAGTTAAAGTGCAAAGTTTTTTCTTCTCAACAGAAAACAATCTTCGAAAATGGCGTCCTGCTTCTCAAGCATGAATATCAACGACTTCCTGCGGTTCATGGACAAACCTAATTCACAAGCTCGCATCATAGAAGAATACAACTCAATAGTCTCGAAGCAGGAAAAAGAAACACGCCATAAACTAAACAAGAAGTTGGAGATCATCGGCTGCTTCTCATATTTGAAGTTTCCTCACCACAGTCCTCGGTCCAGAAGTCTGGTGATTCCTGGGGCGAGTTTCATCGATGGATATGAAACCAAGCGGAAGTTTATTTGTACCAAAAATCCAAACGAGAAAGAGAGTGAAATGTTCTGGCAAACGGTGTGGGACAACAAAGTCGAAATTATTGTAATGACGTGCAAGCTAACTGATAAGAGCTATCAATATTGGTCCCCCAAAGAAGACTATGTTTTAGTAGGTAAAAAGTTTCAGATAGCGACTTGGGCAATTATGATTAACTCACACTATACTTTGACTTTGTTAACTTTGACTACATCTGAACGAAAGCCAAAGCAGAGGCGCATGATTTTTCACTATCAATACACCGCTTGGCCAAGGGATAAGTTTCCTCATCAGCCAGATGCATTCATAGATTTTTATAACTTTGTCAACGACACGTATGTTAAGTTAAAAAGCAGAATAACTGAAAAGAAATTTCCCCCTATTCTGGTCCATTGTCTTGACGGTGTGGGGAGCTCTTCAGTATTTTGTGCACTTGATATTTGTATTACGCAATTCGATAGAACAGGAATGCTTTCACTGCCTAATGTCCTTTATAAGATGCAAGAACAAAAACATGAGTCTATTAACCGCTCAGATCTATATGCGCTGTGTTATCAATTAGTTAAGAATTATCTTGATAGGATTAAGTCAATTATGTAGTATGTAAGTGACAATAAATGTGAACCGTATCTGTGAAATATATATATAAGTTCTTCTCTTCAAAAACTGCCATTCGATATTGTAGTTAAAAATAAGAGAGAGTTGTAGCTAGATTTTTTTATCTTTTTCAACGACTTGAAATTATAATTGTAAGTAGGATTGTTATCAAATTTTTAATGTTTATAAACACTTGAAATAAAGGTGTAAGCTAATCAACAGCGTTTTTTTTTTTTACTTTAATATTATAAATCGATTATTTTCCTGGATCATAAACAAAAAGTTTAATCGATTACTGAGAACCATTAATATGCAGGAATGTATGTTTTAAATTCAACGACTAATAGATTTATTTCTATAGCAACATTATTTGCATCTAATAATAGCCAACCAAAAATGACGTAGATGACAAACACGTGCTAAGGATTTCAAGGATTCTATAAAAGCCGGCTTAGTCATAGAATCAAGTTTAGTTTGAAATCGATTGCCATTGAAAATAGACGTTTGATAATGAAGTCCTTGACAATGGAACCCTGTATCCCAAGGATGAAAGCTGATGAGTTCCTCCGTTTCATGGAAGACCCAAAATCAAAAGTGCGCATCGTAGAAGAGTATCAGTCAACATTCCTGAAGGAAGGAGAAGAAATGAAGTCTACACTGGAGCAGAACAAAGAGGTGGAGATAAAAGGCTGCCTGTTTTATCTGCAATTTCTCTACTACGGTCCTGCGTCCAAAAAAAATCAAGCGATCCTGAGAGCGAGCTTCGTCGATGGATATGATACGAAACATAAATTTCTCTGCACGAAAAATCCAGCTGAAGAAGACTCAGAAGTGTTCTGGCAATCTGTGTGGGATAACCACGTAGAGATAATTGTGATGATAGGCAAGCTTACTGAGAAAAGCTACCAATATTGGTCCTCTACAGAGCGTCAATCTGTAGTAAGTGGGAAGTTCAAGATTACGACTCGAGAAGTTATAGTTCATTCTCACTTTACTGCAACTTTGCTGACTCTGACTTCAATGAAACAGAGGCGCTTGGTCTTTCACTATCAGTATACCGATTGGCCGAAAGGTAGCTTACCTGATCCAGGCCACTTTTTAGATTTTTATTTTTTCGTTGACAACGTGTATCTCAAACTTAGGAACAGAATGCCTAATAACAAATCTGCCCCTATACTTATTCATTGTTTTGATGGTTTGGGAGGATCGCAAGTATTTTGCGCAATCGATATCTGTATCACGAAGTACGATTTAACGAAAGTAGTCTCACTGTCACATGTCGTTGAAAGGATGCGAGAGCAAAAGCCCGGGTCTATTAACTCGTCAGACCTTTATGCTTTATGTTATGAAATAATAAAGGGTTATGTTTAAAGGGTTTATTCGATCAGGCTCCGCGTATAGTTTTTTCTTATGAGTTTGTATTGATTATATGTTAAGTCTTAGAAATAAGGTATATTGTTATTTTAGATGTGTATTTTTTTTAAGAATTATCCTTGTAAATTACTTGAAATAAAATCATGCGCCCTCTATCCTTTTTTTTTTTTTCTAATTAATTAGACTTGTTAGGGAGTAATTAAGAGATAGTTTCTAATAATTTTGAGACTGAATATATTAATTGCTGCTATAAATGTTTTATAACATAAATAATATTTAAAAAAATAATAATAAAGGAAGTTGCACATTAAATCCTTCATTTTATTACACATTTAAAAAAGTTCTACGTTTATTTCACGAGAATAAATTTATATTTCTACTTATATATTAAAACCCTTTAACTTATCTATGGCTGGATGTTAATAAGAATTAATATTGTAATTTATTTAATTACACTATTATTTAATTAAGATTGAAACGAGCATTGCCTATACCCCGTATTCCTTAGACCCAATGATAAGATTGTAGGAAAAAATGGTTAGTTATTAATCGAATATACATTTTTATGCAAGGATTAACTATCTGTAATTTTGAAGATAATATCTTCTTCCCTACAACGAACATTATAAGTATCTAGTTCAAAAAAAATTTTTTTTTAATAGCATCTTTATTTATTAGTTACCAGGAGGGGAGTATAATAATAACTATGATATTATAATACTGGAAATGCTTTTTGGGAAAAACCAACAGCCAATAACCTACAACACGAAGTCAAATGATAAGCTGTTATCTATTGTGGTTTACCATTTGGAATTATAATTAATAATTGTTTACGATTCATAGGGAGTTGACGTTATTGTATGCTGATAATAAATCATATAAAAGCCACTACATTGGGATGAGACGTGCATTCCAGTTTCGGAGCTCCGGGAAGATGTTCGGGAAAATAGTAGTTATTGTTGTGCTCGTTACGCTCGTGAAGAATGCATGTAAGTATTAATTGTTTTTAAAAAAAATTTTTAAACTTTTATTTTAATTTTTTCCTTTTGTTGCATTTGTTAACGGAAATATAGTCTACTTTTTTCAATTATTTTTTAAAAGTTAGTAATACAACTCATTATAAAATTATATATTTATCTGTTCGGATGCTATACTATTCCCGGTTGACATAGGCTCTATTATATTAATTTTAATTTTGAAAGCCATTAATATGACTCATTTTAATAATATGCTATTTTTTTTTTTTTAGCTCTTCGAGCGGTAGAGGATGAATCGACACAGCTGAATGAAGGTAAATTGTTTTTTTTTTCTTCTTAGGAATCAAAAAAAATTGCACGCCTCATAATCTCACTTTCTATAATTAAATTGATTAAAATAAAATACAAATACTTTAAAATCTTTCGCGCTATTATCTACCCAGTAAAGAAAGATACTGCGCATTTGTTGTAAAAGATATACAAACGATCATTGAATTTAGTTTATTGGTAATTATAATTAAACTACATTGAATTAGACCGTGATTTTCAAAAAGAGTTAATATTGGATAATACGAAAAAAAATATTATAATATTTTTTCCCGAGAAATTGGCTGAGATAAATGCTTGGCTCAGTAAATTGTTATCATTTCTTTTCGTTGTATTAGCAATCAAAAATAAATTTTTTTTATCGTTTTATTAAGAAATATAACTAATATTAGAATTTTTTGCGTTTGTTCAGAGGGTCAACCTTGGATTAACGACAGAAATTCAACGGAAGCACAGAGGGAACCTGAACGTGAAATTATTCTTTATCTCAACTGCTCTGAATTGCACAAACGTTCATTGGCGGAAGATGTCATTCAACTAAGTCACAGCATCATTGTGGAGGCGGACGATCCTTGTGTCCTGCAAGCTTCGGTAATTATTCTGGATAATAATGAATTTCCGGCTTACAAGCATGCTTTCAACATAACTGGAAAGAAAATAGTAATGGTTAATAATCAATTCACCGGACCAGAACAAAATCATTACGTAGTTGGAGATAATGTAATTCTAGTTAACAATACATATCAAGGCGATCTCCAAATTCATGAAGTAGCGGGATATGAAGTCACTGCATTTCACAATGTATATGATGGTCGATACAGAGTCCAACAATATGCAGGAACTAGCATACTGGTGTTTGATAACGATTCTAAAGGATATTCGTTTGATGTCATACTTAAGGAAAATTCACCGAACTTAACGTATGATTTGTATCCTAAAGTTCTGTCAAATTGTGAAAATGGAGCCTTTAATAATATAAGACAACAAACAGAATACCGTTTAGGCAAACTTGGTCAAGAAACGTTCGACTTATCGCCTATGAACATTTCTGAATTTCTACAAGATGTGAAAACTGGATTAAAAATTAAACGTCCTGCAAATGCTCCTATCGTTAAAAAACTCGAAGATTTAACTGTTGATCGTTTTTCACAATATGAAGATGTCACAGAGGACAAAAATACTTTTTCCATGTATGACAAAAACAACAACAGCGTGCTCTACGGGTTTCGAATTTAAGGCACTTGTATCTTGACCAGGCTCTCTATAGTTTTTCTGTTCACTGTGCTCCGGGGTAGGGCACAGATGAATTTCGGTATAGTGGAAATATTAAATGGCCACAGTCTTTATTCATTTGTTTAGATTAATTCGTAGATTTATAATTAATAAGAAATATTGTATGCATACTGTAATGAAATAAATATATATTTTTATGTGCAGAAATGATTTTTTGTCAAACAACATTTCTCTGATTATAAAAATGAATTCATAGGATATCTAAATAACATAATTTAAATTCTTTTGAAAATTTCTGAATATTTTAAATACTTTTTAATTTCTTCTCTTATAAAAAATTAACATGTCAATTTCTGATTAGAGAAAAAGATATTTAAAATGAGTCAAAATAATTTGAGAAGATTGAAAAAGATTTTATTTAAACACTATTTAGGTGTTCATTTTGCATTGAGGAAATATTTACAAATTCTTTCTTTTAATTATTAATTTTTTTGAATCCTTTTTTTTCTAACCAATTACTGCTATGAATATTTTGTAGCATAAATAATATTTAAAGAAATGGCAGTATAAAAAGTTGCAGGGATGAATCTTTGAAGAGATAATAGCAAAGAAAGTTGCAAAAAAAATATTTTATTTTATTAGATATTAAACGATACTTTTACATGTTGATTATACAATCATAGATTTCTATATCTACTTATAGATTAAAAACTCTTAACTAGTTAAAAAATTATTACAAATAAATTTTAGACTAACTTACCTACGACTGGACGGTTATTAGAGAAAAATTAACACTGATATTAATAAAACACATGAGAATTAATTTAATTAAATCCATTATTATAATATAAAAAGCAACAATTATTATTTTTACGTATAAAGATTCAAATATTCACAAAATGCTGAATAACAAAAAATATAATGATTAACATTGTGCAGGCAATTGTATCTTTGTTTTCTCAGTTGAGACACGATAGAGAATATGTTTACATCGACAACTTTCTGATCTTTAGTTATCGATATGTCGATTACACAAAACACAATTGATCGATTCAGCCCATCACTGCAATGAACTACTACTGGAGTCTTGAAGCCATTGGAAAGCTTTTGCACATATCTAGTGTCCATTCGTGTCATGTTGACTAAATCCAGGAAATCAGCACCTGAGGGCACAGAATCAATCTTTGGCCAGTTCTTGTATAAAAAGTGGTCAACCAACAACGAACCCCCATCTTCGTGCGTGATTAGTAGTGTGGTAATCTCGAAACTGTGATGTAAATGTCGAACTTTAATTGTCTCTACGTTGAGCTTTCCACAATAGAGCGTCGCCCGTTCTTCCAATTTCCAATAGAGAACACCCTTCTCGTTTTGATCAGGTTTATTAAGCATGACTATGACCTCAGATTGTTGTTCCCAGACCATTTTCCAAAATTTATGGATTTCCGCCTCTGAATCAGGAGTCTTTGTGACGATATATGCTTTGGGTTGTTTGAAGCTGTCGATGTAGCTCGCATTTATGTAATCGTTGGATTCCTTCTCTTCCTTAAGAATTACGCGGTTGTGGTCGAAGCATAATTCATCTGTCCCAGGTTCACCGTTTCCGAGATTTCTAGCAGATGCAGGGGCGACAAAAGTTCCGTCCGCTTCCATGTTCATCATTAATTTAGTGTGTTCTTGACAAAGAAATTCATTAATTATTTTTTCGTCAATTATTGATGTTGATATTTCGCAATCCAGGATTTCTGCCTTGTTAGAACTCATTTTGACTATTTCTTAGAATGTAAAGTTCTCAAAAAGTATTCGCGAATTCGGGCACGTTACAAACTTGATCGACGCCGTAACATATCAACAAGCCATTTTTATAGGTCTCCCCTCCACTATCAGTATAGCTAATAAAATATATTCAAAGGATCAGACACCATTAAATTATTATTATCCTTGCACGATGTAAAAACCAGTTTTTTTCGCTTTGTTTACTATAAAAAAAATTATACCTACTCAAAGCTGACCATTGCTCCCCCCCATCAATATTCATGCATGGACATATATAAACAGATATCATCCCCCCTCCGTATTCAGTACAACATAATCAATTGTGAAGAGCAGACGTCTACATATCGTCTAGACCGGAGTTATATTTTCGTAATTATGGCGACCGATTTGTCAACATCTTTTAAAGATTCCGAATTTTTGAACCGATCCACTGACCCGAAGTACACCGACATCATGGCTGATGAGTACTCCTGCATCTGTCGAGTACCGATCAACGGAACTTACGAAAACTGGAATAAGCCGAAGAATAAGAAGAAAAATGTTTTTGGAAACATTCCATGTTGGGATGAGTGCCGCGTGGTCTTACACCACACCAGCGATGGATCAGATTATATTAACGCAAACTACATCAGTGGGTTTGAGCTGAAGAGGAAATTCATAGCTACGGAGCAACCCATAGCAAGCACCTTGGTAAACTTCTGGACTATGGTTTTTCAAGAAAACACGCGTGTTATTGTGATGTTAAATGGTTCAGAAGAAGAGGCACAACAATCATATCCATATCTTTCTCCGAGTCAAAGTGAAATAATCTCAGGAGACTTCACAATCAAACAGAAAGAGATTAACTTGGAGACGTACTACACTGAAACAGTGCTTATTATTACACACTTAAAGACTGGAGAGTCAAAAAGGGTAAGCCATCTAAAATACCTAAATTGGCCCGAGCACACATTTCCTCATGAAAAAGAGATTCTTCAATTTTTAAGGATCATGAACGAAAGGAATGCAGAATTTTTTACCGATGCGGAGAAGAATAACCAACGGATGCCAGGCCCGATTGTTGTCCATGGACACGCAGGCATCAGAAGAACGGCTACGTTTTGTGCGATAGATACCTGTCTTTTTGAAGCGGTAGTCAAGAGAACCGTATCGATACCATCAGTGGTCCTGAGGATAAGACAGCAAAGGAATTTCAGTTTTCCGGGACTCAGTTATTATATATTTGTGCACAGTGTTTTGTTGAACTTTCTGGCATATTTTTAATCATATTATCCAGTTTTTGTGATATTACGGACTTATTATACTGTTAAGGAGTTATAATTGTTAAATCTGCCGATGGCAAAAGTTAATGTATAAATCTAGTCTTACATTATATTATTTTTTTTTAAGTCAACCTTTGGTAAACATTTTAGTCTAAAATCATATCCATTAAAATTTTTGAAACTCTTAAAGTTTCAATAAAAAATTAAAGTAAAGTTATATATTATTGGCAAATGAAATGTTTATTAAGAAAGGACAATAAAAGAAGTTACATATTGAAACTTTAATTTTATTAGATATTTAACAAAACTTTTACATATTCATTACACAGATTAAAAACTCTTAACTAATAATTCGATTGCTACAATTAAATCCTAAACTAACTTATCTGTAACTGAACTTCACTAGAAGGAAATTGAAGCTAAATACATGTTGATGATTCTTTATAGGTCCAGTATAAAACAGAGTATAAATTAGTACGCGTGGTCATGAATAACCTACTAGGTGATCTAAAGTGATCGTAAATGAATAAATAAAAAAATAATATATGTCTACATATAAAAGGAACAATAGTAACACAAAAGCAAGTAACACATGCCATAGTCATGTACGTCGTACAGGCAATTATACCTCTCCTTTCTCAGTTTCGATACTATAGAGTATAGATTAACTTTGCCTCTCTCTATAATAGCCGATATACCAATATCGACAGCGCAAAACACCATCGATCTCTGTAAGCCATCACTGCAGTGGATGACTATAGGACTTTTGAAGCCTTTTAGAGACTCTGGCGTCACTGCCGATTGGTTGTATAGACGTGTCATGAAGATAAGATCTATTAACTCACATTCTAGGGGCGCGTCATTGAGTCTCTGCCAGTTCCTGAAGATGAAGTAGTTCACATGCAACGCGCCTACATCTTCGTGAGTCACTTCTACTCTCAAGACATCAAAACTTGAATGATTTTGGTGAGTTTTAAATTTCTTGATGTTTAGCTTTCCAAATTGGAGTGACGATTCTGTATTTGGATCCCAAAACGAAGCGCCATACCAATTTTCTTCTTGCCTATCAAGCATGACGATGATTTCGGTTTTGTGTATCCATATCATCCTCCAGAATTTCTCGGTTGTCGACTTTGAATCCGGGGTCCTTGTTACGATGTAAGCATCAGGATCCTTAAAACCGCCGATGTAGCTTGCGTTAGTAGGAATGAATAATTTCGTTTCGTCGGATATAACCACGCGAGTGTTTTCGAAGCAAAACTCTTCCTCTGCAGGTTGGCTCTTTCGGAAGTTTTCAGTAAATACGAGAGCACTTGAAGTTCCGCTGTCCTCCTTGTTTATTATCTCTTGATGTTCGCTATGAATAATTTCAGCTGCGTTACTCTTCTCGACGAATTTTACTAAGCCTTTAGGGGACAGAGTTTTTGAATTTAAGCAACCCATTTTTATATACGAACAATTTTTGAGTTATGAAAAGTCTGAGTAGATTTGGGGACGTTTCACGGTTGAATGCAGGACCGCTTTGCAGGATTTGGTACTTATAGGATCCTTTTTCCCTGTTGATATGAAACATCGCTGACCGCAATATACCTAAATTAGATATTTGTTTCCATTATAAATATATTTTTAATAATTTCCCTGTAGTTAGTAGTCATGTTTTTGTTTCAGGATAACGTCACTGGAAAATCATATATTGATTAGGTTAAATTAAATTACCTACCGTCATATACTATATGGAGAATTTTTTGATAAATAACATTATTATTGCAATTGAAAATATATTTTTAATAAGTTACTCGTGGTTAAAAGCCATATTATTATTTCATCATAACGTCACTGGAAAACCTCACATTGATAACGTTAAATTAAATTACCTACCGCCTTATACTTCTCAGAAAATAATTTGATTCACAATACTGTTATTCTAATATAAAAAAATATATTTCTAATAATTTAGCTTTTTAAATTAAAAAATAGTAAAATTTAATTCCAAGGTATATATTATTTACCGCAAAAAATTTCATCAACCAATAATTTGATAAATAATAGTGATGATCCAATTTAAAATATATTTTTAATAATTTACTTGTAGTTAATTGGCATGTTTTCGCAGCATAACGTCTCTTGAAAAACCCACCTGCATAAGGATAAATTAAATTACTTACTGTCTTATACTTGTAAGAAAATAATTTGATAAGAAGTAGTGATGATCCAATTAAAATATATTTTTAATAATTTACTTGTAGTTAATTGGCATGTTTTCATCGCAGCATAACGTCTCTTGAAAAACACACTTGCATAAGGATAAATTAAATTACTTACTGTCTTATACTTCTAAGAAAATAATTTGATAAGAAGTAGTGATGATCCAATTTAAAATATATTTTTAATAATCTACCTGTAGTTAATTGCCATGTTCTTAATGCAGCATAATGCCATTGGAGAACCATATTTTGATTAGATTTAAAATAAATTACCTACCGTGATATACTGTTAAGAAACGAGTTTGTTAAATAATATTGTTGTTTCGATTTAAAATACATTTTCAGTGAGGTCGACTAGTCATGTGCGTGTTTCAGTTTTATTTCCCGGGGAAGGCCCAGAACAGTAAAAGTTAATGGATACGTATCCATCTTTATTATAGAATAAATAATAGGTATAAAGAGCTATACAACTCACTATCTAACATGTACTGGATCGTTAAAATTGACGCATAGGGTTAATGATTCAGATTAACCCTGTGAAATTCTGAATAATAGGTAGGTGATAGTTTTTTTGAAAAATAGAAAAAAAAAGTTTCACATTGAATAAATAGCTTTATTAAATACAAGATACATCGTGCGCGGTTCACGCACCTTCATTCCTCCAAAAATACTGCCATTATATCAGTCGATTTTTTTAGAAAAA
Organism: Erynnis tages; assembly: GCA_905147235.1. NCBI lineage: Eukaryota > Metazoa > Arthropoda > Insecta > Lepidoptera > Hesperiidae > Erynnis > Erynnis tages. The sequence continues at coordinate 409 of CAJHUV010000008.1, read as the reverse complement.
GATTATACTACAAATAAGTTAAAGATTAGGCTAATTAATCTATAATTGGACTTAAACTAGAAAAAAATTAACGCTAAATACCGTTAACATGCATGTAGATAATTCTTTTGAGATCGAGTATGAACCTACAGTCAGAATTATTGTGCAAAGCTATTAACAATCTAGGTGTTATAAAGTGATCTTAAATAAATAAATAAGAAAAGAAAAAAATGTATGCTTACAAATAAAATGAAACATAGAAGTACAAAACTAAGTAACAATACGCATAGTAATTCACATTTTTCAAACAGTCATACCTATCTCTCCTTAATTTTGAAACATTAGAATACAAATTAAATTTGCCAGTTTTTTTAATTTGTGCGATCGATATATCGATGGCGCAGAACGCCATTGATCGTTCGAGACCATA
>CAJHUV010000007.1:0-17500 GCA_905147235.1 Erynnis tages | reverse complement strand
ACCTAACCTAACCTAACCTAACCTACCTACCTAACCTAACCTAACCTAACCTAACCTAACCTAACCTAACCTAACCTAACCTAACCTAACCTAACCTAACCTAACCTAACCATAACATAGGTTTAAAGAATGCTGGAAGAGCCATACCAGCAGTTCTGACAGGCGCGTTCGTCTCGCGGTGGATGGGGAATTTAAAGACCATACCTTAGCGGCTTATACATCATACACGCCCACCCCATCCGCCAGCCAGACGAACGCGCACTCTCTTAAAAAAAAAAAAAAAAAAAAAAAAAAAAAACTAACCTAATCTAACCTAACCTAACCTAACCTTTTTTTTTTTTTTTTTTTTTTTGGTATCGGGGGGGAAACCTTCAAAAGGTACCCGGCACCTTGGGAGAGGATACCGGGGTATGTGGGATTTTTACCGCACTAAAACCCCCTCGGTGGCCTACCTCTGCGCTTGGGGAGGACTCCGGGATCTCCAGTGGAACGCACCGGTGTCCTCCACACGCGGCGCCCCAGAACGGGCCCATCTTTTGGAGAGCAGATGTGCTCTCCTGCACCTTCCGATGCTTACGGCGGCATGCGGCCACGCACACACCGCCGTCCTTCCCGGGGCTGCTGGCTGGACGGATCGAGCTCCCACTCTCACCGCCCACAACCCCGGAAGACCCCTTTTAGTCGCCTCTTACGTACAGGCAGGGGATACCGTAGCTCTATTCTTAATCCCGAAGCTACAGGGATCAGCGCCGGGGGACGTTAAGTACGTCTGCCCCGGCGGCTCCTTCGCCGAGCGGGATTTTCGCGCTCCCGGGCTCGCTCGGCTTCCTCCTTTGCGCACATGACAGTGTCGCAGAAGGAGGTCACCGAGTTCCACGCGTCCCTGGAGCGCACCATCGCTGCAACGACGGCCGCCGGGGACAGGTCAGGTCCGATGTTTTGGACCAGGATCCGCCGCTCTGACTCCCAAGCTGGGCAGTCTTCGAGCGTGTGCTGCGCGGAATCCTGGTCGTGTCTGCAGTGATGACACGCTGCAGACACCTCCCTTCCAATGCGGTTCAGATACTCACCGAAGCAGCCATGTCCGGTGAGTATCTGAGTCAGTCGGTAGGTGACGCGACTTTTCCTCCTCAGCCAGGCCCGGAAGTTGGGCAAGATGGCGCCGACGGCTCGTTGACGCGCGTTCTGCGGCTCCCGCAGTCTGTCGCGCCAGCGCGTCAGAGCCCGCCATCTGGCTCTCCGACGGAGCTCTCCGATCGTCTCATTAGAGGGTTCAGCCCCCTGGCGGAGGACGCGGATCTTATTGAAGACCTCTGCGTCCATATCCGCCAGGATGTCCAGGGGCGGAAACCGCGCCAGGACAGTGGCCGCCTCGTACGAAACCGTCCGGTACCCTCGTGCGACTCTGATCGCGATCATGCGCTGCGCGGCGTTGAGTTTCGCCGCGCGGCGCCGGCTGCCCGATAGTCTTTCCGACCAAACGGGCGCGCCGTAGAGCGCGATCGAGCGCACGACACCTGCGTAGAGGCGGCGGACTTCTTCCCTTGGTCCCCCGAGATTCGGCAGCAATCTGTGCATTGCACCAGCCACCTTGTGAATCCGGGGGACGAGACGATCGAAGTGCTCGTCGAAGCTCCAGTGGCTGTCGAGCACCAGCCCGAGGTATTTCAAATACCGGCCCGGCTGGATACGAGCGTCACCTACACGTACTGACACGCTAGGGGGTTCCTCACGCCGTTTGAGGCCGTGGAACCATAGCGCCTCGGTCTTTTGAGGCGCTATCCGAAGCCCTAGCCCGCGAATGGCAGACACAATGCGTGCCACTGCCAGCTCCGCCAGTCTCGTCGTCCTCTGAAAGGACTCTCCCTCCACGAGGACGAGGGTGTCGTCAGCATAGCAGACGACGCTCACACCTGGTGGGAGTGTCGTCCGCAACACCGCGTCGTATGCGAGATTCCACAGGAGCGGCCCTAAGACCGAGCCCTGTGGCACCCCGCACACCACAGCCCTCTCCTCTACGCTCCCGTAGCGGCCCGGGTAGCAGATGCTTCTGTCCGACAGGTAGTCGGCCAGCACGTGTTTTAGGTAGGCGGGCACCCGATGATAATCGAGTGCCGCCCCTATCGTTTCCCAGGGCAGAGAGTTAAACGCGTTGACAATGTCAAGGCTTATAGCCAAGACCACTCTGCCCTGGGAGACGGCCTGTTCCGTGAGCGCTCGGACCCGAAGGATGGCATCCAGGGTCGAGCGCTGCCGTCTGAAGCCGAACTGACTGTCGGACAGATCCGGGCCGCTGTTCGCCAGGTGTCTGTTGAGACGAGTGGCCAAGATACGCTCGAAGAGCTTGCCCGCCTCGTTCAACAGACATATAGGCCTGTATGCCCCTGGCGAGTCCTCGGGTCTTCCCACTTTGTGGAGGAGCACCAATTTAGCGGACTTCCACGCCGCGGGGAACCGGCCGAAACGAAGACAGTCCGTGAAAAGACGCTGCAGTCTTGCGCCCAGAACCGTCAGCGCCAGCACCCAGGCCCGTCCGGGGATTCCGTCGGGACCCGGGGCGGTATTGCGTTCGGCCAGGCGCTTGACTGCGCATTCCAACTCCGCCTCCGTGACGGCCAGCTCATCTGCCCAGTCTGCATGGCTTGGCGGTTGTGCAGAGCCGATGGGGCCTCCCGAGGCCCTGGGGAACAGCGTGCCCACCACTGTGTCCAGGAAGACGGGGTCGAGGGTCTCCGTTAGTGGGGGCACCCACGGACGCAGCTTACCCAACACCATCTTGTAAGGCCGTCCCCAGGGGTCTCTGTCGAGTCCCTCCAGCAGCTCCTGCCACTTGCCAGCCTTGCTATCTGCGATAGCAGCCTGAAGCGCCATTGTCGCGCTCCTGTACTCCCGGTACCGTTGCTCCCTCTCCTCGGCACCGGCAGTACGGCGCCTGCGTGCGCGAGTGAACAGGCGCCGGGAGCGCAAACAGGCCGCTCGCAGCTGGGCAATGAGTCCCGACCACCAGTAGGCGGATCCACGGCGGCCGGAGCTGACCCGCGGCATGGCCGTCTCGCAAATTGCGGTCATTGCTGCCTGCAGTCTGGCTGCCTCCTCGTCCGGGCACCGTTGAGCGGTCGGCTCGGCGGGTCCGGTCCAGTCTACGACGTGGGCAGCAGCGAGGAGTAAATCCCGGTTTAATCGCTGTAGTGCCCAGCGTCGTAGGGGGCCGTCATTACGGTGATCGCGATGGGTCTGGAGGACCAATGACACGTCAATGGTGATGTGGCGGTGGTCGGACAGAGTTACCAACCCCTCCGCCACCCTCCAGCCGGTCACCAAGCGCTCGGCAGATGGAGTCGCCCATGAAAGGTCCACAATCGACTCCCCCTGCCAGCGCACACAGGTACTGACGGCCCCACGGTTTAAAAGCCGAAGGTCCAGACCCGCCGCCCATTCCAGGGTGGTATCGCCCCGAACGGTGTCGCGATTGCCTCCCCAGGCCCGCGAGTGGGCGTTGAAATCGCCAAGCACTAGCACGGGGCGTGGAAGGCAACCGCGAACACAGCTACCCACTCTGTCCAGGTAGCTTTCGAAGGCTGCCAGACTGCAGTTTGGGGAGACGTAGCAGCCAACGACTGCTAGGGGCCCCCACTCCACCGCGACCACGCCTGGCTCCGCGTGTAGCCGGGTACACGGAGGTTCCCCGTTACCGCCTCCCCAATATATCGCCACATTCTGGGTAATGTCCCCGAACCAACGCGGATGGTCGGGGACATTGAAAGGTTCTGCAACCACTGCCAAGGACACAGAGCGCTCAGCAATAGTTTGCAAGAGCAAATCCTGTGCTCCACGGCAGTGATTGAGGTTCCCCTGTACAATTTGAAATGATGGAGACCTATACATTTTGTGTCTCCATCATTTCCGTCGGCGGAGGATGGGACGAAGCGCTGGCCGAAGCCGGCGCGGGCCCATCAACCCGCTTTGAGGTGGCGGCGTCCGCCCGCTCGCTCCTCCTTTTGCCCTTTTTGGGAGCCGTGCAGCGCTTGCTCCCCATACGGTGGTTAGACCCCCGGCCGAGCTCCGCGCACAATACACATTTTGGCGTCTGTACTACGCAATGGCGAGCCGTGTGATTGGGCTCACCACAAACGTAGCACAGCGCACTACGGTCCACTGTGCTCTTGCACTGGTGCCTGGCGTGTCCGAACTCCAGGCACCGGTAGCACTGTAGTGGCCGTGCCTCCAGGGCAACCACTCGGGCGGACACCCAACCCACTCGAACCCGGCCTTCGGTGGCGAGTTTTCGGACTGCCGTCACAGGGCAGCGCACCCAAACCGACCCTAGGGAGGAAGGCTGTCGCCGGATCTCCCCCACGTTCACATCGCCGACGCCGCATCCACCGGCTTCGGCGATGGCCGCGGCGACATCTTGTTGGGTGACAGAGTCATCGAGATCTGTCACCCTCAACTCCCCAAGTTTTATGGGTCGCGCTACCCTCACGCCCATGTCACCGATGGCCTCCTGCAGCCTGGTCGCCAGGGCGATAGCCTTTTCGGCGCACTCCTGCCCCGTCACCTCCAGTAGGAGACCACCGTTGAGGGCCCGCTTCTGCCTCACTTCGGTGATCCCCACATCCGCCAGCGTCACCCGCTCCTTGGCTGCCGCCATTGCCTGGGCGTAGGTGACCTGGCTACCTTCCGGCACGGTGATGGTCACCGCCGCTGTCTTCGGCACTCTCGGGAGACGAGCCTTCTTTTTTGTTGCCTTCTTAGGCGTCTTCCCCTTAGGCGCTGTACGGGCTTTGGGCGCCTGGGAAGACTGTGCTCCCCAAGGTGCTTTCGGCAGCGGACGTCTACTGGAGGCCGTCCTTTGCCGAGCCGGGGCTGGGTGCGCGGCGTCTTTGCGGGATTTAGCCCTCGCCTTCCGGCTCACCACCGTACTCCAGTTACCCTCATCCTCTTGCACCCCGCGCGGCTCTGTCGGAGGTGCGGTCGGAGTCTTTGCCGCGGCAACAGAAGGTTGCCTCGTTTGCATTCCGCTTTTGCCCTGCCTGGGCGGCGGGGCTACGGCGGCAGCAGCGGGGGCAACAGGATTCGCTTTCTTCCCCAGGGGAGGCCTAAGGACCCTATCGGGGAACAACTCTGCCTTGAAGGCGGCCAGCTTTTCGTCGATGAGGTTCCCCAGCCTCTCCGTAAGGACCGCGTCCGAGCTCCGACTCTCGGACGGTCTTGCGAGTGGTGGGCTAGGCTCTACCCTGCATTCGACCTGGAGTGCAGCCAACTCGGACTTTAGTCCCTCTACTCTACTCTTCAGCTCCGAGAGCTGGGAGCGGAGGAGGGCGTTCTCCTGCTCCAGGTTCGAAGCAGACGCCCTTTGCACCATCTCCAATGACGCCGCCTGTATATGGCGGACCGCCAATCTAAGGGCACGTACGAACGTGCCCTTCAAGCGGCCCGACTTGTCCGCCACCTTTTCAATCGTTTCTAGGTTCTCGATTATGCGAGAACCTAGATCGCCTGTCGGCTGTTGGGCCATCTCTCGACCCAGTTCCTCCACAGAAGGCAACGAGGCCTTGGCACGTGTCGTTGCCACTGCGACGTTTGGGTCCAGGAACCCTTCGTCGTCCAGTCCGACTTGGGAGGGCTTTGCGCTTTTGCGTGCCGGCCTCTCCTCGCTGCTACCCTCATGCGCGGGGAGCCTCTTCCTAGAGGCTGCAGATCTGGCCCGACTGGCCGTCGACTGCCGTGATACGGCGGACATAAGGGAGCAGTCAGACTCGTCGTTGTCCGACGTAGCAGCGGACAATAGCCCTGCCCTGCTCCTCGTCACTCTCTCCTGGGAAAACTCGTTCCCGCTCTCTCCGACTCTCCCACTCTCTCCTCTACCTCTCTCCATGTCATCCATCTCGAAAATTCGCAATTAAATAGCGTCAGTCACAGAGTCCTTTAGCCGCCGGCCTGCCACTGCGTTACCGTGGACAGGCGCGACGTTACCGGGGGATACGACGTGGACGTAAACTCTGTGGGGGATCCCCCAACCTAACCTAACCTAACCTAACCTAACCTAACCTAACCTAACCTAACCTAACCTAACCTAACCTAACCTAACCTAACCTAACCTAACCTAACCTAACCTAACCTAACCTAACCTAACCTGACATCCAAGCGAAGACACGAGTACTACCGATGCCCGATTTCGTTCATTAAACGAACCATCCGTCTGGAAACACTCGAAGAGTGGGACAGGAGGTACCAGACGGAGGAAACGGCATCGGTTACGAAAGTGTTCTTCCCTAACGCAACAGCTGCCTACAAAACAATAAAAAAGACCCAAATAGATGCCACAAAAACACAGCTTTTTACCGGACATGGTGGGTTCTCCGCATACCTGAGTCGGTTCAGATGTAAGGAGAACCCATCATGTGCATGTGATCCAGCGGCAGAAGAAACCGTCCTACACTTGGTTCTAGATTGCCCTATACACGGAAAAGAAAGATTTGACCTGGAGCAGGAAATCGGCATCAGCTTAAACACAGCAAACTTATCTGAAATAGTAAAGGATGATAGGAAAAGATGTAAATTCTTAGAATTTAGTAAAAAGGTGATAGAGACAGTCGATCAACCGCCGCTCCTCTCGCTCCTCTCGCTCCAAGCTGCTCAAATGCAGCTCCCATGAGGATCGTCAGGCCTCCCCAACCAAAACAAACCAAACCTTCTCTCATAATATCTGCTTCTTCTGAGGACAAAAGCCGTCGTGAGGTGTCAGACCAGTGGAGAAAGAGCATTCATTTTCGTGATGTCAGCTATGCCCCAGCGGCCGTTCAACCAATAGGGAAGAACAAGCTCAAGGTCGATTTTGACACCACGGCACAGAGGGACGAAACACTGAAACGCCTCGAGTCTGCCACTGACATCCGTGCGGAACCCTCTCGAAAGCTGCGGCCTATGGTCATTCTCAAAGGAATCTCGAAGGAGGTTACCCCTAACGAGCTTGTGGACCTAATCGTGAGACAGAATGGCCAGCTTAACACATTGAATCCGGGCACAGATGACTTAGCGTTCCGCTTTGAACGGTCCAATAAAAACTCCAAACTATATAATGCAGTCCTAATCGCATCGCCATCTGTTTGGAAGAAAATGGTCGAACTAGAAAGAGTGAACGTAGATCACCAAAGGGTGCATGTGGAGGAATTCGTGCCCCTACTGCAGTGCTACCTATGCCTGCAATATGGGCACCTCAAGAAGCACTGCACTAGCGGCGAAACATCGTGCTCGCACTGCGGTCTTGACGACCACACATTCCCCACCTGTCCCACCAAACAAAATAAAGACACAGTCAACTGCTCTAACTGCCTGAAAAAAGATATGAAACTCAACACCACCTCCAACACGAAACACTCGGCCACATCTTCCACATGCCCCCTAAACGCAGCCATGAAGAACAGAGTAATTGGGAAAATTGATTACGGGTGTTGACAATCACTGCAAATAATACAGTGCAACTTAGATAAAAGTTACCACAGCCACCATGAATTCATCAACCACTTCAAGACTGGAGAATACCACATTGGCCTTATCAGTGAACCGTACTTAGGACGACTGGACACCGTCAAAAACATCCAAGGCTTCGAAATTCACCAATTTTCCAACAACTGCGATCGGGTCAAAGCCTGTGTGATTATAAAATCAGGCGTAATCGCAACTTTGGGCATGTCTGAATTTTCAACCCCTAACCTCAGCATCGTACAACTAGCGACAAAAGGCCATAAACTCTATGTTGTCTCTGTATACATTGAACCGAGAGAAGACTCATACAACACATTGAACCGCCTAGAAATTTTCCTAAAAAGACACGAAGGGGCCCAAATTATAATCGGTGGTGATTTCAATGGGTGGCATACTACTTGGGGCTCACCAAAATCAAACAAGAGGGGAGTTGAAGTAAACAATCTCATAATATCGAATGACTTAATAATTGGAAACACCGGAGACTCGCCTACTTTTGAGACCACCACACATGGAGTTATTCGCAACTCCATTATCGACCTGTCATTATTTTCAAACAATATTTACAATCAAATTCAAAACTGGAAAATCAACGATGACGCCTGCCCCTCGAGTGAACATAAAGCAATAGAGTACACGCTTAACCTTAAAAATATAAAAATAATTAAAAGGAAAAAACAATCAACATACAAATATGTAACTAAAGACACCGATTGGAATGATTTTCATAGCACGTTAGAAGAAACAATGAACCAGAATCAAACAGAGTCAGCACAAATTAATTTCATGACCAAATACGAACTCGAAAATTACGTTACCGATATAACAAGTATAATACAAGAAGTATCCAACAAAACTCTGCGGCGGAAAAACCCTTACAGTACCTGCGTTCCCTGGTGGAATTCTGAACTGGAAACTCTTAAAAAGGAGGTAATTAAAACACATCACAGGTTGCAGGACCTTAAAAAATCCAGAAAGCCCCTCGAGAACATTATTAGAGAACGCAACGAGATAAAAGAAAGATACACACAATTAATTAGGAAAACGTCAACCGAACACTTCAGACAATTCTGCAATAAACAGGGCAAAGAAAATGTCTGGTCACTGACGAACAGACTACTGAAAAACGCTCCACAAACAAAACCATGTGTTACAATCACACAAGACAGCACCTCTCATACCACCAATTCCACCGAAACAGCCTTAGCACTAATCAACAAGTTTTACCCTGAAAACACTGAAGACACTACAACCCAACAGAAAACCCTCCAAGACCAGATGACTGACATCCCAAACACTGCAAACGATCGGCCCTTCAGCGAAGAAGAGGTCCTAGGTAGTCTAAAGTCCATGAACCCCAACAAAGCGCCTGGCTTAGACCACCTCACCGCTGATATTTGCTTGGCGTTTTGCAGCAAACATCTCACTACAGTCACCAGGCTCATGAACAGATGCTTAGAGCTTTCGTACTTCCCCCAAAGCTGGAAGGTAGCGCATGTTATAGTGCTGCCAAAACCCAATAAAACGGACTATTCCAATACTTCGTCGTACAGACCTATAGGCCTAATAAACGTCTTTGGAAAATTGCTGGAAAAACTGCTGTGCAAGAGATTACTGTACCACCTCGACAACAACAACCATACAAATCCCTCCCAGTACGGATTCAAGGAGCAGACGTCCACCACTGATGCCCTACAGAAAGCTATAGACACCATAAAGGAAGCAAAGAATAAAAAACAATTAGTACTCGCGATCTCATTGGACATACAAGCTGCTTTCGACAACGCTTGGTGGCCGCTGCTCTTCAAAAAACTTAGAAAAGCCAATTGCCCTAAAAATTTATATACCATGTTTCTTAATTACCTTCAGGATAGACTAGTTTCAATAAATTTTGCTGACGTTACTAAAACCAAAACCATGAGCAGAGGATGTATACAGGGCTCGGTTTGCGGCCCCCTGTTCTGGAATCTCATACTGGATGATCTCTTCGATATCAAGCTGCCGGAAGGTTGTCATCTGCAGGCGTTCGCTGATGACGTTCTGCTCATAGTGCAGCACAAAAAGCCCGGAGACCTTGAAGTTTATGCAAATAGAGCACTACAACTCATCAGCGAATGGGGCAAAGAAGCGAAATTACTATTTAGTCAAAGCAAAACGCAACTAATAGCCTTCTCACCAAAAGCTAAAACCGCGAAAATATCCATGAACGGAGAGCAACTGCAATATGTGAAAGAAATAAAACTACTGGGTGTCATAATAGATCAAAACCTGAAATTCATCAAACATGTCCAATACATAATTCAAAAATCATTAAAAATATATAACCTACTTTCCAAATTTGTTAGACCCACCTGGGGAGCACAACCAGAGAACATCCGAATCATCTATAAACACGTAATAGAACCCATCATAACGTACGCAGCTGGCATCTGGGGATCGGCCACTGCATACGAATGCGTCAAAAACCAACTGAAATCCCTACAGAGATCATTCGCAATTAAAATAATTAGAGCTTTCAAAACGGTCTCAGCAACAGCCGCCATAGCACTGGCTAGACTGACGCCACTCCATCTAAAAATAGACGAAGTCGCCGCTCTTGAGAGGGCAAGACTCACTGGCACCACACCCCTCCTTCCAAACGACATTGCTATTGAAAGGCCAATCAAGACGCGCGAACTGCTACATCCAGCGGACAGGAAGTACATAAAGTTTGAATGCGCCACCACACAAGCGGAAATTAACAAACTCTGCACTCCACCCTGCACACAAATTTTCACGGATGGGAGCAAGCACAGCGACAGCAAAGTCGGAGCAGCCTTCGTCGTGCATAGCCCAGACGGAAGCAAAATCGTCAAAAAGTTCAAACTCCATCCTAGCTGCTCTGTCTATCAAGCTGAACTTCTAGCGATAGAACAAAGCTGCGACTGGTCCATCAAAAACAATACTGCAAATGTTGCAATCCTGAGCGATTCCCTGTCGAGCCTGAAAGAAATTGAAAATAAGGAAAGCACATACTCTACAGTTGCATTAATCCATAAACACATCCATGAACTGACCAGTAGAAACGTCTCAATCTCTCTCATATGGGTCAAGTCACACGTGGGTCTCGCAGGCAACGAAGAAGCAGACGAAGCGGCTAAAGCAGCGGCCGAGTCCCACAGGCCGTATGACTACGCGAAGTTCCCCCTCAGTTACCTAAAACAAAAAATTAAAAAGACAAACCAGACACGCTCAAGTGATATCTACTGCAGCGGCGAGCAAGGAGAACACACTCGCAAACTGTGTCCGAACCTGGAAATAATACACGAGCTATTTGGAAAAGTTACTCCGTCCTTCGAACTCACACAGATACTTACCGGCCATGGATATCATTTGGCGTACCTACACAGATTTAAAATCAAAAGCTCGGACAAATGCCCATGCGATAATGCAACAACGCAAACCATCAACCACTTACTTGAGGACTGTCCCAGATATACTGTCACCAGAACTACGCACATCTTCACATGCAACTTCCTGAAAATAGAAAATCCATTTATCATATCAGACATCATATCCAAAAAATCGACTTTAAACACATACATTACCCATATAAAAAGAATAATTAACACATTGAAAGAATTCAATGCTGAAATTCCATAGAATAAAATTTAATTTGTAAATATAATTATACTCAATGAAAAAAAAAAAAAAAAAAAAAAAAAAAAAACATTAAACAATATTTTACCTCTACCTATTAACATTTCATAACACTGTAAATATATTATTGTAACACTGTAAATATTGCATTTATTTTATAATTTATAGCTATATCTGAACCTGTAATAAACTTAAAATTACCAAACAAACAAAGAATCAAACATATTGTAAAAAATGTACGGTAACAGTCGCCCGTATCCCTTAGCGAGGACTGTTATCCAACAAAACAGATTATTTAAAATAAAAAAAAAAAAAAAAAAAAAACCTAACCTAACCTAACCTAACCTAACCTAACCTTTTTTTTTTTTTTTTTTTTTTTTTTTTTTTTTACGAGGGGAAATCCGTTACGGACCCCCGCGCCTGGGCTGTGCAATGGCGCGGGGAGTGTGAGACTCTCCAAAAGTGGCATACTCACTAAAACCCCTCGGCCCATCTTTCCACAGAGCAGAGCCCGGTAACTGGTTTGACCATAAACTCCGGACATCTGCTTGTGTTGCCGCTTGGCGCTATGCCCTGCGCGCGGCTCTCCTTTGTGTATATAAATATTTACAGTGCGCAATAGCGCTGGCACCTTAACGGTAAGTTAATAATTGTATAAATAATAAAATATAAAATATATTTACAATATATATTTACAAGATGCGCCCGGCGAATCTTCGCCGGCGCCCGCCCTGTCTGCGACGCCGGACGGGGGCGGCGGAAGGATCGTCCTCCCGCAACCTTTCGGCGTCTTCCTTCTGTTTCAGGACCGCTTCTGAGAAAGCCTGGAAAGCCTCCCAGGCGGCCCTGTCTCCAAGTATCTTCTGCACAATATTGCGCAGAGTGGTGTCCGTTCCAATAATGCCGGCAATGGAGCTCCGTATGTCGTTCCACGCCGGACAGTCAAATATAGTGTGACTCACCGTGTCGAGTGGTGAGTCACAGTGATGGCAAGCAGGGAGTTCTTCCCTACCGGCCACCTTGTGCAGGTACTTGCCGAAGCAGCCGTGCCCGGAAAGCATCTGTGTTAGCCAGTAGGTAAGAGTTCCCCACCGCCGCTGGGTCCAGTCCTTGAGTTTAGGGCGGATCGCCTCCAACGTCCATGATCCGACCCTGGACGAAGCGAGTTCGTCACTCCATTTTTCGAATGTCTTATTTTGGCTTTCTGTCCTCCATTCTTTAACTTCTTCGAACGAGGGCTCAGATCCACGACTTCTAAGCCTCGCCCGACGCCAGTAGACATCCGCTAAGGCAGCCGCATCCAGATGCCATGGGGCGAGTCCGGCGATTACGCACACGGCATCGCAAGACACCGTGCGGTACGCCCTCGCCACCCGAATAGCTATCGTCCGTTGCGCCCGCCTCAGCACTGCCTTATTAGCGCTCGTGTCGCTGGCTTCGTCAGACCAGATTGGACATCCGTACAGCGCCTTGGATCTGATAACCCCCGCGAAGAGGCGGCGACACCCCGCACTCGGACTGCCAACGTTCGGCAAGAGACGGCTGAGAGCCGCGGCCGTGGCGTCGAGTTTCGGGGCAAGTGCCGCAAAGTGGGGTTTGAAAGACCAGCGGGAGTCCAATAGTAGCCCCAAGTATTTTAGGGTCGTTCCTATTTTGATTTGGACCCCGCTCACTGTGATTGTTGCTCCGGGAGGTGGAGCTCGTCTTGGGCCGAAGAACCAAATTGCCTCCGATTTGTCAAGTGCAACCTTAAGCCCGATCCTTCGGATATTGGCTACAATTTGAGCAACACCCGCCGTGGCCCTGAGGCTTGCCTCCCTGTGGTCTCTTCCAGTTGCCACAACCAGCGTGTCGTCCGCGTAGCAAATAAGGTGCACCCCGCGGACCAGCGCTGTTCGCAGCACCTGGTTATAGCCGATGTTCCACAGGAGTGGTCCTAGGACCGACCCTGTGGGACACCGCAAGAGACCACGTATTCTCCCCAGTCGTTCTGCCTTGGGAACTTGATTTTACGTCCCAAAAAATAGTCGGCGATGGTGCGCCTTAAATACGAAGGGACTCTGTGGAACACTAGTCCCTCCATAATACAATCCCAGGGCAGGGTGTTGAAGGCATTCGCAATGTCAAGCGAGACTGCCAACACCACCCCGCCCTGAGATGTGGTCCCCTCAGATATATCTCGCAGTCGGGCAATGGCGTCCACCGTGGATTTGGCTCGCCTGAACCCAAACTGCGCCTTCTCAAGATCTGGCCCTTCTGTGGACAGATGTTTATTGATGCGGCCGGCAATTATCCTTTCGAACAGCTTGCCGGCCTCGTCCAGAAGTACGATTGGCCTGTAGGCCGAAGGAGAATCCGTTGGCCTGCCAGGCTTTTGCAGGAGAACCAGTCTCCCAGTTTTCCATCTCTTTGGAAACAGCCCTTCCTGCAGACATTTTGAGAGTAGGCTCAGAAACCTCTCGTCAAGTCCGCTTTTCAGTGCAAGAGCCAGCACCTTCCCGTGTATACCGTCGGGACCAGGTGCCGTTTCTCTTGCACTGAAGTTTTGTCATGGCCAAGGACAGTTCTGCCGACGACACCTCCGGAATAGAGTCCAGTGGCGCCGCCTCAGCAATGTATCTCATCTGGCTCGGAGGGGAAGCGCCGGGAAACAGAGTTGACACGACCGAAGACAGCAGCCCGGGCTCCATGGAGGAGGTAAGTGGCGGAGCCCAGGGGCGCAACCTGTTCATTACGAACTTGTAAGGGCGTCCCCAGGGGTCCATCTCCAGAGACTGCCTGAACTCCGACCATGCCCTCTCCTTGGCTTCGGCAATTTTCCTCTTCAGCGTCCTTTTTGCTTCTTTGTAAGCATTGTATAGGCGCGCCTCCTCTTCGGTGTCGTTGGCAGAGCGCCTGCGCCTGTAGCGTGTGTACTGCCGCCGGGCGACGATGCAGGCGGCGCGGAGCCGCCTGAGGTCCTCCGACCACCAGTACACACGCTTTCTAGGCGGTCTTGGCCGAACACGGGCCATAGAGCAGTCTGAGACATGCTCCAGTGTCTCCGCGAACCAATCCGCCTCCTCTTCTACCGCGCCATTGTCAGGTTTGGGACACCAGGCGCCGACGACTGATGCAGTCTCCAGCGTTTCCCTGTCGAGAGACCTCAAGGACCACCTAGGTCCGACTTCTGGTGGACCGGAACTCTGACTGTACGGAGCAGTTGACGAGGGAAGAACCTGGAACCGCATGTAGCGGTGATCCGAAAGTGTCTCCTCCTCAGTCAGTACCTCCCAGCCTTGAACACGGCCCGCGAGGGGGGCGCTCGCAAACGTAACGTCCACGATGGATCCGCCTCCCATGCGCACGCACGTGAACTCGGAGCCCCGGTTCATGGGCACGAGGTTTTGCGACGCGGTGAGCTCCAGGAGCAGTTCGCCCCTGCCGTCTGTAGATGGTGAACCCCATGCCCTCGACTTAGCGTTGAAGTCTCCCGCCAGGATTGTGCTAGGCGAATTGCACCAGTGCAGCAGCGAGGCCACCTCCCCCAAAAAGGCCTCGAACTCAGACAACGTTCTGTTCGGAGAAACCTAACCTAACCTAACCTAACCTAACCTAACCTAACCTAACCTAACCTAACCTAACCTAACCTAACCTAACCTAACCTAACCTAACCTAACCTTTTTTTTTTTTTTTTTTTTTTTTTTTTTTTTTTTATAGTAGGGAATGCGTTACGCACCGTCTCGACCTCTGTCAGGGGGACAGAGGGAGGTGTGTGGACTCCCCCCTACCGCTACGCGGCAGGGGTATACCCACTAAACCCTACTGTGCTCCTTCATCGCCAAGGTGACGATGTTGTGGGAAATCGGCTGAGCCTTAAGCGTCCACAACATCGTCGGCGACTGCCTGCCATTCGTGGCAGGCCCTACATGCTCCCCTTATGGGGAGGCTACAGGAATGACCAGGAGCACCGGGTCATTCCTGTCCATCGGTGATAGTCTGTGCAATGCAGGTGGAGGCACCCCCGTACCCCCAGCCTGCAGACCACCACCGGGGGGAGGGAGAGAACGGTCGTATTTCCGTTTTCTCCTTCCCCTTCTCCGTTTGCGGAGCGGGGGTTGGGACGGATCGTCCTCTCTCTCCCGCTCCGCCACCTCCTTCTGTGAGATAACTTCCTCGCAGAAGGAGGCAACAGCCTTCCAGGCTCTCTCGCTTCCGAGCATGGCCTTAACGATGCTCGGCAGCGACAGGTCCTGGCCGACAACAGTGCACAAGACTCGGCGCTGCTCCTCCCAAGCTCGGCAGCTTTCGAGGCTGTGCTGCGCCGAGTCTTCCGCCGCGCCGCAATGGTGGCACGACGGGGACTCCTCCCTTCCGATTCGGTACAGGTAATTGCCGAAACATCCGTGTCCGGAAAGAACCTGCACCAGACGGAAGGTGAGGAACCCGTGCGGCCGCTCCTCCCCACGCCTCGATCACAGGACCGAGGGCGTCGAGAGTGCGGCGTCCATACTGCGCCGAGGCTAGGTCCTCCTTCCACAATTGGACCATAGCCTCGCGCGCGTCCCGCCTCACCGCGTTGCGCTCTTCAGGGGCTGGACACTCTCCATGCGCCTTTTGCGCCGCCGTCCAATCATAGACGGTGGCCAGCACCCTGGCCTCCAGTTCCCACGGAGGGGTTGCCGCGAGCGCACATGCGGACGCGTAGCCGACTGTGCGGTAAGCCCTCGCTACCCGCTGTGCAATGGCCCGTTGGGGCCTGCGGAGGAGGGTCACGTTCTCCCGCCGATGCAGGGAGTCCACCCACACAGGCGCACCATATAGCGCCATGCTCTTTAGGATGCCGGCATATAGTCGCCGGCATCGTGAGCTTGGACCCCCAAGGTTCGGGAGGAGCCAGCTGAACGCGTCCGCAGCGCGGATGAGGCGGGATGACAGCCCGGCGAAGTGCGCGCCGAACTGCCACCGGCTGTCCAGGGTAAGGCCCAGGTATTTTAGCTGGGCCTTGACCTCAACCCTTACGCCATCCACAATTATGTGGGCGTCGGGAGGAAGGCGCTGCCGGGGCCCAGGGAAAAATAGGGCCTCGGTCTTCTCCAGCGCCACCTTGAGGCCGAGGCGGCGAATCCTCTGAGCGACAAGAGTGCCGCCTGCAGAGGCCAGCCTCGCCGCCTCCCCGTATGTTCTCCCGCGGGCAGTAACGAGTGTATCATCCGCATAGCAGATGACACTCATGCCCGCCAGGAGAACACCCCGGAGCAGCCAGTCATATCCGAGGTTCCACAGCAGGGGGCCCAGGACCGAGCCCTGTGGAACCCCGGATTCGACGGCACGCCTTTGAAGACGGCCGTCTTTTCCCACAAAGAGGACCTCCCGTTGGCCCAGATAATCGGCCAGCAATACCCTCAAGTACAGAGGCACCCCGTGAAACCGAAGTGCCTCTATAATCGTGGAGTGGGGGATGGAGTTAAAGGCGTTGGCGATGTCAAAGGACACCGCCAGGACTCCCTGCCCCCGCTCCGCGGCCTCCATTGTGAGGCTCTTCAGCCTCTTGAGGGCGTCAATCGTGGACCGGCCTACTCGGAACCCGAACTGCGCGTCGGAGAGATCCGGCCGGTCCGCGACAGGTGCTCGTTGAGACGGATCGCAATGACCCGTTCAAACAGCTTCGCCGCCTCATCGAGGAGCACGATGGGGCGGTAGCCCGACGGTGAGTCCGCCGGCCGCCCCTCTTTGCGAAGGAGGCACAACTGTCCCTCCTTCCAGGGTTTCGGGAACCTCCCGGTGGCAAAACACCGATCGAAGAGGTCCCGAAACCGCTCCTCCATATGTTTGGCGGCGATGGCGAGCACCCGCGCTGGCACTCCATCTGGCCTGGTGCCGTCTTTTTGCCACTCAGGCAACTTGCCGCAGCCTCAAACTCCGCCGGCGTCAGGGGAACGAAGTCCTCTACCGGCGGACTGCTGCCCACAGGCGGATTCATCACTGGTGGGGTGAAATTGGTTCCAACCGGGAACAGAACCCGGATCACCCCATCCAGTACATCCGGCTGGAGGGTCTCCGTCACCGGGGGACCGATGGGGCGCAGACGGTTACGCGCCGCCCTGTACGGTCTCCCCACGGGTCATTGTCCAAGCCCTCCAGCATTTCCGCCCTGGCGTGGTCTTTTGCCTCGGCAATTGCCAGCTTAAGACGGCACTTTGCCTCCTGGTAGGAGGCGTAAAGGAGGTCCTCGTTTGAGAGGTCCCTGGGACGCCGACGTCGGCTCCTCGTGTAAGCCCTATTGGCTGCGATGCAGCTTCTCCGCAGGTCCGCGAGCTCCTGTGACCACCAATACACGGCGCGTCTAGGAGGCGGCCTGCGGGACCGAGGCATGCTGGCATCGCACACCAAC
>CAJHUV010000006.1:0-22218 GCA_905147235.1 Erynnis tages | reverse complement strand
GTTAATAATTGGACTGCTAAACGATCACAACTTATTTTAACATAATTATATTATAAAATTTAGTTTTAGTTTTTTAAGATATAATTATTGTATGCCCGCATAGGGTAGACTGTTCTTAACTTATTATAATTTTTGTAACATCTTTTCGTGTAACAGTCAACAATAAACGCATTCTTTTCTTTTCTTTTCTTTTCTTTTCTTTATGTCGTTGGGATTTGAACCCAGACCGATTAAATTCCATTATCGCACTATGGAAGCAGACAGTATTTTTTTGTGACGGGGGAAACCTTCATAGGAACCCGAGAGCCGTGGAAGCGACTCCGGATTTTGTGGGATTCTTACTCACTAAAACCACCTCGGTGTTTGTGAGGGACTCCGGGATCTCCGGTGGACGGGGACGGGCTTATCCCGGCGAGACTTCGTACGTCTCCCCTACAAAGCAGACAGGTCTGGGACGCAAAAATTTGTTATGCAGAATAGGTTCCTATTTAATTGACAAAATATTTATAATATTGACACAATTTTAAAATATATAATTTTAGAAACACAGTCTCAGTCTGCCGCCCTAATACTACTCCTGGATATTCTATCTATCGATCTATACTTCTGACTAATGAACATGACTGTGAATAGGTAAATACGTGAATAATTCAAAACAATATAGTTAAGTGGAAATTTTATTCTTCTTCGGCATTTACAACTTTGACAAAGTATTTAGTAAATGTATATCTATCTTGAACTGTTAGTTGGATGTTAAGTAGTGTTTTAATTTCTCTATGGATGTTAAGATATAACTACTTGTTGTACATCCTACAGGTTTTGGTTAGACAATCTTATACCTATATAAAATTCTCATGTCACAGTTTTAGTTACCATACTCCTCCAAAACGGCTTGATCGATTTTTATGAAAATTTTATATGCATATTCAGTAGGTCTGAGAATCGGCTAAGTACCGTCTATTTTTCATACCCCTTAAGTGATAAGGGTTGTCTACACCAAACAATTATTTTATTTTATGGGACAATTTTTTTTATTTTTATTTTTCAATAATGTGGCATCTAAATATACATACAACCCTAAATTTTCATCCTTCTATCAACAACCCCTATTTTTAATAGTTGTATTTCAATGCTCGACAGCTTATTATATGGCAAAACAACTTTTGCGGGGTCAACTAATAATTATGTAAGTAGGTATGCATAATATGCCTTAAAACTTTATAAAGACATAAATGCTGTTAAATTTTATCATGATGATTTTGGACGGCCCATTTACATGGAACTTGAACGATTTCTATCAAACTGTATTTGTATTCAAGAAATTCCCAAGACGTGTTAAATAGGTTAAAATAATAACCTACCATAATGCCACAGTATTTGTAAATATTAAGGCAATCTCATGAATAATTACTTTATTGAGTAACATTAAATGACGCCAAATCGTTCATGAACTATTTAATGAGATTAAATTAATTATCTATTCATAACGATATGCGAAAATAAAAATGACTATGTTTAAATAAAAAACAACGTTATAAAAATTAAAATTAATTTATACATCTGTAAAATGAAAAATGAATTAAAGAAGGACGTGTAATGAACGAGTAAATAAGCGAGCGAGGTAGCAAAGACCTCGATAACACGAACATGAGCACGACTGCTGATAACAACGCCGAACCCGAAGTAATAATACAATGCCAACTCAGCGGCCGACCTACCTATAACTATTGCCGTTTCACACTGTTTCCTCCCAATACTCTTGTCTCACACCCTAGTTGATGTTGCTGTAATTAAGCAAAATTATAATTTTATCGATTAATATTTTTTACAAAAATCCCTATTCACATCCCTAAAAAAATATTCAATTCAATAAAAATCTAATATGTCATTTTTAGGTTCGATTTACGAAAATTATTCCTTTTGAATATTATCCGACCAAGTTACGAATATCTATTAAGAAGCCATTTTGTTACATATGTTAAAACAAGTTCATATATTTTAGACTGTAATACTGAGCAGTAAGACATGATTTCAATTATCAAGTAACAGGCGGATAAAACGTTTATCAGTTAAGTGATAAGTGGGGATGTGTTATCAAAAATGGCGGTGTTATCGGGAGTGTTGCAGCAGCAAAAAAGATTTTATCTTTCTCTCTCGCATCATAGGCAGTAGCATCGCCTTCCTGGTACTGTAATGGACGTTCACAGAGTTTTGAGTATTTGCAATTTTTTGTTTATATCTCCGATAATCGGCGACGAAAACTTTTGCGAATAGTTTCAAAACCGATATTTTTGTGGAATAATGTAGTGGGCGCATATAATTAACGTACTAAACGTCTGTGAAGTGTGTATAGTAAAACCTTACACTACCCCATTCTGTTAAAGCCAGTCTTACTAAGTTTTTTGATGAAAATTTTCGTTCGTACAATAATTAGACGTCGTTTAGGTCGCGTTTTTAGTGCTTTTATTTGGGGTTTTAGTTAATTTTAGAGTGTCTTTAGAGTGAATTATTGGATTTTTCACTAAGTACAAAATGTCTTCAATGTAAGGTGAGTGAAGATCGTTTATTTCTCGGTTTTAATGCTTCGCATAGTTGATAACGTTTGTAATTAATCGTCGTTATTCAACGCTATTTTTGTTTGAAACTAGCAATTAGGCGATTTGCTGCGAGAATCGATTTCGAAGGCAAAATAAACATTTGACCAATTTGGTATAGTAAAGACCCCTGCATGTTCGTCCTTTGGTGGATACTATGAAACTTCACTTAGTTAAGTTGTTTGAGACAAGTTGTTTACAAAATAACCACAGAAATTTTCTCAGACCCTGACCTAACTATTTAACATAGACTTGAATAGACTTTACTTTTGACATTAATTAGTAAAAAGAATCACTGTTATTGCTAAATAAAACTCATATTTTATGCTAACTAAAACTGATTTTTTTTTAGTAGTAATTGACTTAGCAAATGGGCTATGTGTTCACTGCAGCCCATCCAATCAAATAGAGAAGAAATCTTACACCTAAAACCTAGCAATAGTTTGAATTAAGTAAAAGAGAAAATAAGCATGTATTCCCTTGTTAGATGGTCATTGAAGTCCATGGATTACATTTATGACTAGACTGATGTCTGGTATTATTTTTTAAAAACTTTTATTTAACTTGCAATGTAGGTATGTGTTTGTCCATGTGGAGTCTTGCAACTGAATTTTAAACTAAATTTATAGTGGGTCGTTAATGGGTTACCGACAGTAACCCCCCTGCAGGGTTGGGTCTCCTCGCACAATGAGAAGGATGTAGGCCTTAGTCCATCATGCTGGCCTACTGCAGGTTGGTGGGCTTCAAATGCCTTTGAGAACACTGTGGAGAACTCTGAAGCGTGCAGGTTTTTTGCTATTCACAATTATTACAATATAATTTTGAGGTTTGAGGCAGATTGAGGTCACCACTATCATCCTTATAAGACTCTTTCATAAACATATTCACTTATTAGACTACTTGACTTCACTTTTCCAAATAAAAAAGTTTCATATGACTATTACTAATACTAAAGATGAACAAACAAAATAATAAATGGTTAGTGACATTCAACAGTTAATCTAGTATATCTCCATTCTCCACACAAAAATTATATTCTAATCCGTGGTGTTTTCTACATGAAAGGAAATCTACCTTAAAAGAATAACTATGTAGTTGAAAATTATATGTATATAGTCCATTTTTTTTCACTTGTCCTATTTGGTAAACAAACTTGACTCTATTTCTTTTTTTTATTTTATTTGAAAAACGTTTAAAATTGCTTTAAATAATTACCTACGGCCGGATTTAGGAAGGCAACCGGATTTAAAGCACTGGGGCCTCCACAAAAGAAGGGCCCCCATAATAGACTTCGGAAAAAAAGTCAAATTCAGACTAGTAAATATGTGTAAACAACTTTTTCTCTCGTATTTTTCTTCATGTTTTACCTTTACCTACAGTGCTTTGTACAAACATAATTACATTCAATAATAACAGAAATCAATCATCAATGATTTTTTGGCAAAAAAAGCACTTAAGGTTCCATTAGTGAATGGTAATATTTAATTTTAGATAATTCTTGTTTCCGATTATATTTATATGTTCATTAAAATATGTAAACTTCTATGTAAACTTGGGTTCACAAGAAATTATTTATTCTATTAAACTCGACTGAACTCGAAAAAAATTGTTCATTTTATTTGGAAAATAATTTTGGGCCACCACTCCTTTGTTGCTGAGGCCCCCCAGACCTCTAAATTCGGCCCTGTAATTAGCTAATTGTTAATGGAAATTACTTTTAGAATCTAATTGCTATTTTTGTTTTTGAGTCTTTATAATTGTGTTTACCTTATTTTTAAATTGCAAATTCAAATAAAAAGACATGATAAGATTGTTTACCAAATAAGCCAAAAAAATATTTTTTTCTCACTTAGTTGAGTCTTATTAGTAAGCAATCTTTTTATCATATTCTGTCATTTAAATAAAACAGACACAAAATTGTTACATTTAAAGTTACAGTCATTTAATGCAAATAGATTTTTTTTTAAAATAAGTAATAACTAACAATTTAGTTTAACTATTTGTGTATCATTCATAATAGTTATAATTTTACTTTTAAGTAACTTTTAATAATTATTTAATTATTTACCTTTGTAAGGATTGTAACCCATTAATGACCCACTTCAGGGTCGGGTCTCCTCTCACAATGAGAAGGATGTAGGCTGCCATACACCAGGCACAAAGGTAAATTAATGTTTAAAAAAAAACTTTTTTTAGTTGCCTTTAATCTGATTCCTTCCTTCCTTCCTTTCAGCCCTTAGTAGTCCACTGCTGGACATGGGCCTCCCCTAATCGACGCCACTCCGCCCAGTCCTGGGCGCTCTGAATGCAACGGTTTCCCGCTGTCTTCTTCAGGTCGTCAGTCCACCTGGTGGAGGGCGGCCTGTGCTCCTTTTGCCTAAACGTGGTCGCCATTCGAGGACCTTTTTTCCCCCATCGGTTGTCAGTCCTGCGAACGATATGGCCAGCCCATTGCCACTTTAATTTGCTAACTTTGAGAGCTATGTTGGTCACCTTCGTTCTTCTATGGATTTCATCATTTCAGATTCTGTCTCGTGGAGAAATACCAAGCATAGCTCTCTCCATTGCCTCTGGGGCGACTCTGAGCTTGTGGATTAGGCTTACAGTAAAGGACCACGTCTCGGCACTGTAGGTAACAGGCAACACACATTGCTCGAAAGCTCTGACTCCTTATTCCTACCAATTCCAGACCACAGAATCACGGGACCATGGCACTCTGCGAGGGTCAACTGGACTCAGTCATGCACCTGGGGGGCGAGGGCTCCTCCTCGAGCGAGGACAAGGGGTCCCCGGAGAAGAAGCCGAAGCTGGAACGCAACGGCGACATATACGGACTGGGACGCCGGTGAGCGAAGATTATGACACAATCCTAAGCATTGAAGACATAGAGGTATTATACTAGAGTAGGGGAGACGTAAGGCTGCCTGTAAGTGGAAATGTCAGACACTTAGAAAGAGATATAAGGTAATGGTGCCCTATCTGTCTTTCTCTACTAACGCGTGCGCGTTAAAGAACTTCGCGCATGCGCATTAAACAATTTCGATACCTAAAGTTGTTTCTCGCTAATTGCACATGCGCGAGAAGAGAGAGATAGAGAGGTGCCGCAATCTTCTCACTCTGTTTAACCGAAGGACAGTTGGAAGCCTGGCTTCCCTCCTCTAGTATAATACCTCTATGACTGAAGCGTGCATAGCCCCGCTGCTGAGAAGATCGCAAGGGATCGAATAATTTTGTTAAGCAATGTCGGGTGCGGTCAGTACCTGGACCCTGACTCTGTAAGTCCCAAAAAATTTCGTGCCGATATCGTGTGACATCAAACCGTACGTCATTCCATGAACTCGACACGACGAGGAACCTTAATCTCTATTCTATAAGGCACACAATAGATTGTCACGGTATTTGACTTTTAAGCCTTTTTGACTTTCTATCACGGGTGAGACACGACATTGCCGCGATACGAGTGTGAATGGTATAAACCTACCCTGGACTTACATATACGAAAATATCAAAACTAATAAAATGAGAAATCGGTCCAGCCGTTCTCGAGTTTTAGCGAGACTAACGAACAGCGATTCATTTTTATTATCTTATACATATATAAAATTCTCATGTCACAGTTTTAGTTACCATACTCCTCCGAAACGGCTTGACCGATTTTTATGAAATTTTTTATGCATATTCAGTAGGTCTGAGAGTCGGCTACTGTCTATTTATCACACCCCTAAGTGATAAGGGTTGTCCACACCTAACATCATTATTTTATTTTTGGACAATTTTTTTTATTTTTATTTCTCAATAATGTGGCATCAAAAAATACACACAACCCTAAATTTTCACCCTTCTATCAACAACCCCTATTTTTTAATAGTCTATTTTTAACGCTCGATAACTTACAACGTTTGCGGGGTCAGCTAGTATGTATGTATAATAGATTTTCATTAATTTGTCCACAGTACCCCCACTACCTCTGAGCGTGGACTACCGTTCGCCGGTATCACACTTCATACCGCCGGCGGTAGAATTGTACGCGGCCAGAAACAAGCCAGAAATCAATGTCGGTGAGTACCTTAGTACATCTCAGAAAAGACAGCGGGTACCGTTGGATTCAGAGCGCCCAGGAGCGGGCGGAGTGGCGTCGATTAGGGGAGGCCCGTGTCCAGCAGCGGACTACTAAGGGCTGAAAGAAAGGAAGGAACCCTGTGTGAAACGGTTTGATTGACTGATAGGTAATATGGGGAAGAATGGTCCTAAAACAAGGCGTTTATGGTGAATGGTAAATTATAAAAAATGAAAAAAATATGTCTGTCTTTTGGTCTTTTATAAAATTTTTAGACGCATGTTTAGATGTTTCGTTGTAGTTAAATGTCTAAATTGGTTTAGTCAAGTTTAGTGTATCTTAGTGTTATATGTTATGTTTTTTTTACTTATTGAATGAAATTTTTGCAAAGTATAGCTGATATGTGTACTTTTTTTATTTATTTTGCCAATTTTTAGTATGTATTAGATTCAGAAGCTGTACTTCTTTGAAAAGTAAATGATAAACGTTTATTATGTCTTTTTTAAGTAATTAGACCTAAAATAAGTCTGTTTATCCAGAGTATTGTATGTCTGATGTTACAATATACAAAAGTCCTAAAATTTTAAACGACACAATTGTTTATTGTTATTTAAAGAAGTATAAAGTGTAAGCATGTTTAGTGGGCAACTTAAATTGACGTGTTGGGAATGATAAAGAACCTTTTTTAAAAAAAACTTTTTGAAATTGGTTAAAAAACAATTGAAATATAATAGTAACATTTTTATCAAAATTACAGAAACTAGAAAAGTCAATTTTTGAATCAGAAAAAAATATTTTCTTTCTTCTGATTTTTCTGACTTTATTTCTGCCACCGACATGTCATTTAAAGTCGACTACCCCACACTTTTGCTTTTTTTTTCCAATTATTTTTTATTTTTGCTTTATGTTTTTTTTTTCGAAAACGCCCACCGAACAGCGCCAGAGACGACCGTGACCCCTCCTCCGGTGAAGCGTAAGAGGGGGAGGCCTCGTGTAGACAAAACCAGTCCGGAGTATTTAGCGAACCTTGCTGCAAGGAAGCAGGCGAGAGAAATGGGTAGGTCCCGCCGTAGAAATAAGGTTTAAGTAGAACGGCTAGGTTCTCAACTGAGCGTTCATTAGTGTGCCTAAGCCTATTATGACGACCGAGTGGTGCAGTGGTTAAGACACCGGTGCGCTGCGCGGAAGGTCCTGAGTTCGATTCCCAGCAGAGCAGAGATTTGAATGGTGAATTTGAATTTCTGTTTCCGGTCTGGGTGTGTTGTGTTCTTGTTTTGTGTGTGCCGCGACACAAGGGATCCCAGTGTGGGGTTAGGAGTGTGAAGCGTTATTCAATTATTTATTCTTATCACTTTCATTGCAAGTGAGAGTCAAATTCACTCTGAGATGTGGATGTCTGCGACTGAGCTCTCTACAGTATTATGTTACTGTTGCCGTTCTATTTAATTCCTATTTCTACGGTCCCGGCTTTGGTGGTGGTGTGCTATGTTTGTGCTGGTTGCTAGCTCAACCTGGTTTTATTGGTGATACTAATACATATATTATGGGTTGTCTTATAGGCGGTTTTGGTATATGTGTGCTTTCGTTGATGTTCGTGCTGGTTGCTAGAGCAACCTGGGGTATTGTCAGTAACCACTACTAAGCCACTAGGTTATCACCGCTTACATTTCTTTTAACATATTATGTATACTAAAAGCTCAGTCAATTTGACTAGTCTTGATGAGAATTCCTTTTCCTGTTAATGAGGAAGTTACGCATTTTTTGATACTTTCACACTATCTTCCGCTTCCTCTTAAATTAAGAGGAATTTATGAGGAATTTGGTGTGTCCATGGTTCACACGTCAAAGGGAATCACTCGGATTCCCTAGCCAGTCTATTTATTTATATACCTAGTTTTTACTCTATTTCCCTTACTCAAACCATTCCTCTTCCTCATGAATATATCCTCATCCTCTGTGTGCTTGATACTTCCTCTTCCTCTACCTCATCTTCATAACTCCTTCCTCATTATACCTAATTTTGAGCAAAAATGGGGTTTACCTCGAAAGCTTTCCGGGAGTTTTTGAAATTTGGAAACTATAGATTTCGACATGCTCTTTTCACTGCACAAACGCCGCCATCTTGGAAAAATGGCGTCTAATAGTAGTTTTTCTACAATATCTCCTCTCTTACTCATTTTATGATAAAAACAGTTTAAACTTAGCTATTTAAGCCATGCGTATCGTAATGTGCTATTGTATAGTATTGTTGGTATTGTTTAATATTTATACAATACAATATAATATGTTTGTATTGTTTCATATTGTATTGTATTGTTTTGTCACCAGCGGCTGTGATGAACAACAGACCGGACACGGGGGAGAAGCGCAAGCGTGGGCGCCCACGCGTGGACAAAACTAGCCCAGAATATCTGGCGAGGAAGCGGGCTAGGGAGATTGGTAAGTTAGTGACATTTTTTTTTAATTTTGTGGCTCAATACTCAACTGGGACGTCAGTCAATGTCTTTGTTGAAATAAGTCTCAGTATAGATTTAGGCTAATAAACGGAAACTGTTTATTTTATTTTATCGTGTTTTTTTTTCATTTAGAATATTTTTTTTTATTTTGAGTTATTTTTTTTTCAGAAGCATTAGAGAAGAGAGCCAAGAGAGAGTACAGGAGACGGGCTACGGGCGGTGGTGAGTTTTTTTTAATTTTTTTGAGAAAATGTGACTGTAAAAATGTTGCCCATTAATGACCCACTACAGGGTCGGGTCTCCTCTCACAATGAGAAGGATGTAGGCCTTAGTCCACCACGCTGGCCTACTGCGGGTTGGTGGACTTCACATGCCTTTGAGAACATTTTTTTTTGTGAACTCAGGCATGCGGGTTTCCTCACGATGTTTTCCTTCACCGTAACAGCAGGTGATATTTAATTTTATAAATCGCACATAACTTTTTTTACAAAGTCATTGGTGCGTGCCACTGGGATTCGAACCCGGACCCCTCGATTCGAGGTCGAATTCTAAGCCACTGTGCTATCACCGCTAAAAATGTTAATGCGACAAAATTAGTATTTCCCAAAAAAACTTCTACGGAGTTTTCCTTAAAGATCAAATTCACTGTCAAACTGTCTACTTTTAATAAAATTACTTTGGTCAATCATTTTCTAAGACCTTACTGATGGTGATATAGCAGCAAAGCGTCTTTCCATTCATACAACAACATGCAATTCATATTCCATTGTATACAACGCCAGAACGCAGCCATAGGAAACTACTCGCGTAGATATATTGTAATGGTCTTTTTAAATCTGTTATTACAATGCATACACGAATTTTGCGTACTGATCGTGTATAGTTTGTAACGTGTGTGTACAGCGGAGATTAGGAATTGCGGGGCGTCACTCCCGCGTTTTTAACAATTTAATACCCTCTAAATTTAACACAGAACCCCCTTCAATGGGTTAGGTTGTTTTTAACAACTTAAAACCTTCTCAGTCTAAATTTAACACAGAACCCCCTTCATGGGGTTAAGTTGTTTTTAACAACTTGAAACCCTCTCCACAGACTAAATTTAACACAGAACTGCCTTCAATGGGTTAGATTGTTTTTAACAACTTAAAACCTCCACAGTCTAAATTTAACACAGAACTGCCTTCAATGGGTTAGGTTGTTTTTAACAACTTAAAACCCTCTCCACAGTCTAAATTTAACACAGAACTCCCTTCAATGGGTTAGGTTGTTTTTAACAACTTAAAATCCTCTTCAGTCTAAATTTAACACGGGCTTTACGTGCGTGCCATCACACTACATGCGTCAGTGAAGGCATGCTAATATTATATTCGTCAACATAATTCATTAACACATTCAATATTTTTTGAAACAATGTTAGAATACCTGTAGGTATACAGATATGTGTGTGATTTTGAATTTTTTTTCCAATTTCCCCCACGGCTAGGTAAAATCGTGACACAAACCGTGAAAGCGAACAGCGTGACCGGGAGGTTAGTCCGAGTTCCGGTTAGAACCGCCCCCGCGGGGCAGAATATAAGGAAAGTGCCCCAACCGAGGCCCCAAAACCCCCCGCAACAGAGGCCCCCAAAAGCCCCCCAACAGAGGCCCCCAAAGGCGCCTCAGCCGAGACCCCAAAAGACTCAAAAAGCGGGCGTCGTCAGAAAAGTGGGCGACAAAAAAGTCATAATTCGACGAAATTCAAAATTTATAAAACGAAAAGGTAAAAAATGTAGCTAGGTGTTGCATGGGAGTAGCGAAGATTTTTTTTTTCAAAATTTTTTGTCGTATTTTTTTTTAGTTAATTTTTTTCTACTAAGTTTTTGAATGCTCAAATTGGTGATGGTATTTGAGTTAAGATGTTGGTTATATTTGTATTTTCCTGTATGCGCTTTATGTGTTGTATTTTTTTCTATTTTGAACGAGACTAAATTATTTTATACGTCGTCTTTATACGAAAATTACCGAATGGGCATGCTATTATGTACTCAAAAAAAAAAAATAATTTAAAAATATTGTGGTCGAAATTTAGTTTCTTTTTTCATTTTCATTATATTATAAGCATGGTTGTGGCATAATAAAACGAGAAACCAAGAAAAATATTGGTTTTATTTAACTGAAACGTTGACTCATTTGACAGTAGATGACAGTTGTCTATGGAGGTACAGCGCGGAGGTCGCATCACCTCATTCTCCCCCGGTTCAGTTTTCACTCCCACTCCCATCAACCACAAAGTCCGCCAGGTAGGTGGGTAATTTTCGCGCCCTATTAGATTTCCTGGGAAGTCCAGTCCGAAGAACTGGCGAGGACGTTGACGGCTCTTCTACACGAGGCGACGACGAAGGAGCGATATTTTCAGGTGGAGGTGTGGAGTTATTTTCAGATGGAAACGTGAGGCTATCGTCTTCGGAGGCCGTTTCAAAGTTATCATCTCTACTATCATCAGTAGAACTGGGGAAAGGAGCCAATTGACGGTTTGATACCGTTGAGGTTTCTCCATTATCCCGTCTTATGAGAGAGTAGTAGGGATTGGTCTCTAGAAGCTCGGCTTCCTCAACAAGAGGGTCCGTTTTTAAAGAGCGGATGTTCTTCTTAACGAGGATCGGTCCCGGCGTGAGCCAAGATGGCAGTGAATCTCCGTTCGGGGATCTTCTAGGGTATGTGAAAAGTTTTTCGTGCGGAGTAGCGTTCGTTGCCGTACATAGGAGAGAGCGGACACAATGCAATGCGTCCTTCAGTACTACTTCCCAATTTTCAACCGATAATCCCTTTGACCGAAGGCTGAGTTGAATAGTTCGCCAGAGCGTTCCGTTAAGTCGTTCCACTTGGCCATTACCCTGGGGGTTATAGGGCGTCGTTCTGGACGAGGCTATGTTTGACTGCCGTAGAAATGATTTGAACTCTTCGGACATGAATGACGACCCTCTATCACTATGAATGTAGAGAGGTTGGCCAAATGTCAGAAAAAGATCTTTCAGGCAAGTAATGACGGTGGCTGAGGTCATATCCTTACATGCGTAAGCAAAAGGAAACCGACTGTACTCATCAATAATCGTAAGTATGTACTTGTTGGCTGTTTCAGAAGGCAGTGGTCCTTTAAAATCTATGTTGATCCGTTCAAACGGCGACGTAGCTTTTATCAATTGACCCTTGACCTTCAAAAACCTCGGTTTTATTTCGGCGCAGGTAGGGCACGAAGCGGTCATCTCCTTGACATCATTAGCTGAGTAGGGCAAGTTTTTAGATCTTACCCAGTGATACATTCTAGTTACTCCCGGGTGGCAGAGTGCGTTATGTAGTTCTTTCAACTTGTTTATATTCATGTAGGCGCATACGCGAGATAGAGCGTCCGCAGCAGCGTTTTCAGTGCCTGGTCTGTAAACTATATCGTATTTGAAGCAAGACAGTTCTAATCGCCAACGTTGAATCTTCTCATTTTTTATTTTACTGTTATGATTTTGATTGAACATGAAGGCTACCGATTGTTGGTCTGTTATAAGAAGAAAATGTCTACCAATCAGGTAGTGTCTCCATTTCTTTAGGCTCTCTACTATCGCACAAGCCTCTTTTTCGATTGAGGATTGTTTGCATTCCGAGTTATTCAATGTCCGAGAGAAAAAAGCAACTGGTCTTCCATGTTGCGTCAGCGTAGCCCCTAGCGCGAATTCCGAAGCGTCTGTTTCGACTGTAAAGATTTCATTGTCGTTAATGGCTACTAGAGCGGCTGCCTTAATATCTTGCTTGAGTTCTTCAAAGCACTTGAGCGCATCAGGTGGCAACGGGAAAGTAGTCACGCATGTAAGTGGCTTTATTTTTTCGGAGAAATGCGCGATCCATTTAGCGTAATGAGCAAGCATCCCTAGGACTCGTTTTAGTTCACTAGTTTTAGTTGGAGCGGGAAGCTCTAGAAGAGGTTTTAGTCTTTCCGGGTCAGGACTGATTGTGTTATTTTCAACAGTATATCCAAGCAAGTTGATTTTAGTCTTATTGAAAACACTCTTCTGTTCGTTTAGAGTTAAATGAAATTTATTAGCGGCGTCCAAAAAGCGTTTTAGATTGTGGTCATGATCCCTTTGATCTTTGCCGCAGACGGTTACATCATCTAAGTAGGCAAACGTTCCTTCTAATTTCTCTTCTGTTATGATGAAGTCCAGAGTTCGTTGAAAAGCTGCAACGCCATTAGTCACGCCAAATGGAATGCGTGTAAACTGGTACAATTTGCCGCAAGCTTCGAAAGCTGTATATATCTTTTCATTTTCTAAGATGGGTACTTGATGATATGCGCTCTTTAAGTCGATTTGACTGAACACTTTAAATCTTGATACGTTGCTCACGACTGATTCTATGCTTGGCAAGGGGAAGGCATCCAGTTCGGTGAATTTGTTTATTGTCATGGAGTAATCAATGACAAGTCGTTTTCGATGAACTCCTCCTCCCGCTACGAGGACTTGAGCTCTCCAGGGGGAAATGCTTGTTTCAACGACCCCGTCTTCAAGTAATTTAGACACTTCTTCTTTTATGAAGTCCTCATCTTCCTTGCTGTAGCGCCGGCTTCTCACGACGATCGGTCGAATGTTTGGCGACAAATTTGTAAATACGGAGGCTGGTGGCACCGAAGCTTGTAACACGTTGCATATCTCTAAAGGTTCGCCAGGCCCACCAAGATTGAAATGAATGCTCGAGTGATGTTTGAGCAAGTCATGGCCGATGATGACGTCGGCACAGAGGTTGTCGACAACTAGAAGAGGTGTTTGTTTATAAGTATGCTTATTCATCGTAATAGTAGCAAAGCAGACACCTTCAACAAAGGAAACTTGATTGAGAGAAGCGAGATTGACTGTCTGCTGGCAGGGTTTTTTGCGTAGTTTCATTATGCGAGCAACTTTACCATTAATAAAGCTGACCGAACTTCCTGTATCGATGAGAGCATCAGCCTTGTATTCGTTGACCATGATTGGAATTGTTGCACTCCTGAGGCTCGAAGGAGAGGCAGCAGAAATAGCTCCACTGTAGAATTGGTCGTTGTTAGGGGTTGTAGGATCTTCAACTGTCGTGGAGTTCAAGGTAAAATTGCCCGATCTACAGACGCTTGCGAAGTGTCCTTTCTTTGAGCACTTTTTGCAAGTGGCTTTGTTGGCTGGACATCTGAACCTTGGATGAAGACTCCCGCCGCAAAAGAAGCAGGGTTTAGCCGGAGGTGTCGTGTTCGGGGCGGCTTGAAAAGTTCGTGACGATAGAGCCGCCACTAGATTTTCGGATTCCTTTACCCGTGAAATACCTTGCGATATGGCGTTAAGTTGCGAAGAGCTAATACCAATAGTAACTGCATCCTTCTCTGCCGTTTCCAGAGCTACGGCTTGATTAAGTGCTTCTGAGAGAGTGAGTTTAGAGTTTTCTAGTAACCGCTCGCGAATCCTTCGTGATAGTAAGCCGGATATGAGAGCACTACGAACTGCTTGGTCTTCATGCTCTTGGGCTGTGACGTCTTCGAATTTACAATCTTTCGCAGAAAGTCGGAGAGCTCTAACATAGTCAGAGATCGTTTCGTCGGCTCGTTGCTTGCGATTGAAGAGAATGTGTCGAGCTAGAATAGTATTTTTCGGTTTGACATAGATGTCTTCTAGAACTTTCATCGAATCTTTATAAGTGGAGCATGTTTTGATATGCTTATAAATCGATGCCGATAAGTGGTTAACTAGGATCTTACGCTTAAGGGAGTCCGGTACATCTTCGGTAATCTCTTCTGCTAAGAAGCTTTCGAATGTCGATTTCCAATGTAGCCATTTTGTATCGGAGTCCGCGACATCAGGCTCGATGTCGAACTTATCGGGTCGCAGATATCTTAACAGCGAAGGCTTGCCTAGTTTTTCGTCAGGCATTATCAGTTAAATAAATTGTGGCATAATAAAACGAGAAACCAAGAAAAATATTGGTTTTATTTAACTGAAACGTTGACTCATTTGACAGTAGATGACAGTTGTCTATGGAGGTACAGCGCGGAGGTCGCATCACCTCAATGGTAAATATTTTGCATGAAGTTGTTAAAAATTAGATTTTTTTTCAAAATTTGTATTTTATCTGTTATTCTTAGATCCATAACCAATTTGCGTAGTTAACTTAGTGAGAAAAATATTCAGTTTGGTGTAGGTAGTCGGAAAAAATGTAAGGCATGAGAATTTGATGCTTTTTGGCGTGTAGTTAGTCCTACATTATATACAAAATTTTATGTGACGTTTATTGATTTATTTCGTCTGTTGTTAATATGTTCTATTAAAAAATAAAAAAGGGTGGCACTCCGGGAGTGCCGGCAGAAGTGAACACTTATAAGATGTGTTTTCTTGGTGATTTGGACGACAGTTCAATTAAAACACAATAAATTGTGTTTCTGTGTAAGAAAAGAAACGACATTTAATGGTAATAATCGCAATATCGAATCCAAAATCACAATAATTATAATATTAAGCATTTTTCTTTAACATAATTCATTTATTAATTTATGAATGTTCCCTTTTGACAGCTTTTGATAGTTTCTAAAGTTACTTTGACTTTCTATATGCTTCTATATCGGCGTCTCGTAACGGTGTCGCGAGTCCAGAGATTTTATCTCATCCAAAAATACGCGTACCGCGCGAAAATAAGTTTTCACTTTGTGGCATAATAAAACGAGAAACCAAGAAAAATATTGGTTTTATTTAACTGAAACGTTGACTCATTTGACAGTAGATGACAGTTGTCTATGGAGGTACAGCGCGGAGGTCGCATCACCTCATTCTCCCCCGGTTCAGTTTTCACTCCCACTCCCATCAACCACAAAGTCCGCCAGGTAGGTGGGTAATTTTCGCGCCCTATTAGATTTCCTGGGAAGTCCAGTCCGAAGAACTGGCGAGGACGTTGACGGCTCTTCTACACGAGGCGACGACGAAGGAGCGATATTTTCAGGTGGAGGTGTGGAGTTATTTTCAGATGGAAACGTGAGGCTATCGTCTTCGGAGGCCGTTTCAAAGTTATCATCTCTACTATCATCAGTAGAACTGGGGAAAGGAGCCAATTGACGGTTTGATACCGTTGAGGTTTCTCCATTATCCCGTCTTATGAGAGAGTAGTAGGGATTGGTCTCTAGAAGCTCGGCTTCCTCAACAAGAGGGTCCGTTTTTGAAGAGCGGATGTTCTTCTTAACGAGGATCGGTCCCGGCGTGAGCCAAGATGGCAGTGAATCTCCGTTCGGGGATCTTCTAGGGTATGTGAAAAGTTTTTCGTGCGGAGTAGCGTTCGTTGCCGTACATAGGAGAGAGCGGACACAATGCAATGCGTCCTTCAGTACTACTTCCCAATTTTCAACCGATAATCCCTTTGACCGAAGGCTGAGTTGAATAGTTCGCCAGAGCGTTCCGTTAAGTCGTTCCACTTGGCCATTACCCTGGGGGTTATAGGGCGTCGTTCTGGACGAGGCTATGTTTGACTGCCGTAGAAATGATTTGAACTCTTCGGACATGAATGACGACCCTCTATCACTATGAATGTAGAGAGGTTGGCCAAATGTCAGAAAAAGATCTTTCAGGCAAGTAATGACGGTGGCTGAGGTCATATCCTTACATGCGTAAGCAAAAGGAAACCGACTGTACTCATCAATAATCGTAAGTATGTACTTGTTGGCTGTTTCAGAAGGCAGTGGTCCTTTAAAATCTATGTTGATCCGTTCAAACGGCGACGTAGCTTTTATCAATTGACCCTTGACCTTCAAAAACCTCGGTTTTATTTCGGCGCAGGTAGGGCACGAAGCGGTCATCTCCTTGACATCATTAGCTGAGTAGGGCAAGTTTTTAGATCTTACCCAGTGATACATTCTAGTTACTCTCGGGTGGCAGAGTGCGTTATGTAGTTCTTTCAACTTGTTTATATTCATGTAGGCGCATACGCGAGATAGAGCGTCCGCAGCAGCGTTTTCAGTGCCTGGTCTGTAAACTATATCGTATTTGAAGCAAGACAGTTCTAATCGCCAACGTTGAATCTTCTCATTTTTTATTTTACTGTTATGATTTTGATTGAACATGAAGGCTACCGATTGTTGGTCTGTTATAAGAAGAAAATGTCTACCAATCAGGTAGTGTCTCCATTTCTTTAGGCTCTCTACTATCGCACAAGCCTCTTTTTCGATTGAGGATTGTTTGCATTCCGAGTTATTCAATGTCCGAGAGAAAAAAGCAACTGGTCTTCCATGTTGCGTCAGCGTAGCCCCTAGCGCGAATTCCGAAGCGTCTGTTTCGACTGTAAAGATTTCATTGTCGTTAATGGCTACTAGAGCGGCTGCCTTAATATCTTGCTTGAGTTCTTCAAAGCACTTGAGCGCATCAGGTGGCAACGGGAAAGTAGTCACGCATGTAAGTGGCTTTATTTTTTCGGAGAAATGCGCGATCCATTTAGCGTAATGAGCAAGCATCCCTAGGACTCGTTTTAGTTCACTAGTTTTAGTTGGAGCGGGAAGCTCTAGAAGAGGTTTTAGTCTTTCCGGGTCAGGACTGATTGTGTTATTTTCAACAGTATATCCAAGCAAGTTGATTTTAGTCTTATTGAAAACACTCTTCTGTTCGTTTAGAGTTAAATGAAATTTATTAGCGGCGTCCAAAAAGCGTTTTAGATTGTGGTCATGATCCCTTTGATCTTTGCCGCAGACGGTTACATCATCTAAGTAGGCAAACGTTCCTTCTAATTTCTCTTCTGTTATGATGAAGTCCAGAGTTCGTTGAAAAGCTGCAACGCCATTAGTCACGCCAAATGGAATGCGTGTAAACTGGTACAATTTGCCGCAAGCTTCGAAAGCTGTATATATCTTTTCATTTTCTAAGATGGGTACTTGATGATATGCGCTCTTTAAGTCGATTTGACTGAACACTTTAAATCTTGATACGTTGCTCACGACTGATTCTATGCTTGGCAAGGGGAAGGCATCCAGTTCGGTGAATTTGTTTATTGTCATGGAGTAATCAATGACAAGTCGTTTTCGATGAACTCCTCCTCCCGCTACGAGGACTTGAGCTCTCCAGGGGGAAATGCTTGTTTCAACGACCCCGTCTTCAAGTAATTTAGACACTTCTTCTTTTATGAAGTCCTCATCTTCCT
Organism: Erynnis tages; assembly: GCA_905147235.1. Taxonomy (NCBI): domain Eukaryota; kingdom Metazoa; phylum Arthropoda; class Insecta; order Lepidoptera; family Hesperiidae; genus Erynnis; species Erynnis tages. The sequence goes on along the minus strand of CAJHUV010000006.1, from coordinate 3,958 downwards.
TGCTGTAGCGCCGGCTTCTCACGACGATCGGTCGAATGTTTGGCGACAAATTTGTAAATACGGAGGCTGGTGGCACCGAAGCTTGTAACACGTTGCATATCTCTAAAGGTTCGCCAGGCCCACCAAGATTGAAATGAATGCTCGAGTGATGTTTGAGCAAGTCATGGCCGATGATGACGTCGGCACAGAGGTTGTCGACAACTAGAAGAGGTGTTTGTTTATAAGTATGCTTATTCATCGTAATAGTAGCAAAGCAGACACCTTCAACAAAGGAAACTTGATTGAGAGAAGCGAGATTGACTGTCTGCTGGCAGGGTTTTTTGCGTAGTTTCATTATGCGAGCAACTTTACCATTAATAAAGCTGACCGAACTTCCTGTATCGATGAGAGCATCAGCCTTGTATTCGTTGACCATGATTGGAATTGTTGCACTCCTGAGGCTCGAAGGAGAGGCAGCAGAAATAGCTCCACTGTAGAATTGGTCGTTGTTAGGGGTTGTAGGATCTTCAACTGTCGTGGAGTTCAAGGTAAAATTGCCCGATCTACAGACGCTTGCGAAGTGTCCTTTCTTTGAGCACTTTTTGCAAGTGGCTTTGTTGGCTGGACATCTGAACCTTGGATGAAGACTCCCGCCGCAAAAGAAGCAGGGTTTAGCCGGAGGTGTCGTGTTCGGGGCGGCTTGGAAAGTTCGTGACGATAGAGCCGCCACTAGATTTTCGGATTCCTTTACCCGTGAAATACCTTGCGATATGGCGTTAAGTTGCGAAGAGCTAATACCAATAGTAACTGCATCCTTCTCTGCCGTTTCCAGAGCTACGGCTTGATTAAGTGCTTCTGAGAGAGTGAGTTTAGAGTTTTCTAGTAACCGCTCGCGAATCCTTCGTGATAGTAAGCCGGATATGAGAGCACTACGAACTGCTTGGTCTTCATGCTCTTGGGCTGTGACGTCTTCGAATTTACAATCTTTCGCAGAAAGTCGGAGAGCTCTAACATAGTCAGAGATCGTTTCGTCGGCTCGTTGCTTGCGATTGAAGAGAATGTGTCGAGCTAGAATAGTATTTTTCGGTTTGACATAGATGTCTTCTAGAACTTTCATCGAATCTTTATAAGTGGAGCATGTTTTGATATGCTTATAAATCGATGCCGATAAGTGGTTAACTAGGATCTTACGCTTAAGGGAGTCCGGTACATCTTCGGTAATCTCTTCTGCTAAGAAGCTTTCGAATGTCGATTTCCAATGTAGCCATTTTGTATCGGAGTCCGCGACATCAGGCTCGATGTCGAACTTATCGGGTCGCAGATATCTTAACAGCGAAGGCTTGCCTAGTTTTTCGTCAGGCATTATCAGTTAAATAAATTGTGGCATAATAAAACGAGAAACCAAGAAAAATATTGGTTTTATTTAACTGAAACGTTGACTCATTTGACAGTAGATGACAGTTGTCTATGGAGGTACAGCGCGGAGGTCGCATCACCTCACACTTCAAATATATTAACTGAAAACAAAACAGTCGATGTATTGAACAAAAAAATATGCTCTGAAACTGTTACCTATTTACCACCTACTCCATATTTGTCGGTAACCCCTTATCACTACAGGGTCGGGTCTCCTCTCACAATGATCGATAGGCCGTAGACCACCACGCCGGCCTAACGCGTGTTGGTGGCCTTCACATGCCTTTGAGAGCTTCTTTGTGGACTCTCAGGCTTCCTCACGATGTTTTCCTTCACCACAACTTGACAACGACAACGTTAGAACACCGGTATTGGTGGGTTGTTCGTGCGTGAACGAATCGAGTTCAAACTGAGCGCGGCCTTACGCGTTGACAGCAAGGTTTTTTAATACGATTACCGTTCTTCATCAGTGCATTTACACTTTATTGAAAGTTTTTTTTTAAGTTTCTGATGTAGCTATCAACAAACTGAAGTGGCAATGGGCTGGCCACATCGTTCGCGGGACTGACAACCGATGGGGAAGAAAGGTCCTCGAATGGCGACCACGTTTAGGCAAAAGTACAGGCCGCCCTCCACAAGGTGGACTGACGAGCTGAAGAAGACAGCGGGTACCGTTGCATTCAGAGCGCCCAGGACCAGGAGTGGCGGCGATTAGGGGAGGAATGTCCAGCAGTGGACTGCCGAGGGCTGAATTGATGGTGATCGTTCGTGATGTAGCTATATGTATTTAATACACTTTCATAACGAAATAAAGAGGGTAGCTGTTACGTACATATGTCAGAGTCGGAACCAAATCCCATTTGTTACCGACTTCAAAAAAGGAGGATAAACGAATACCCTCAATAAATAGTAAGCCGAAAGTATGTAACAAACTTTATAAAATACTTTTTTGATGTCGGTTTAATTTTTTTGAATTTTTTTTGAATAAATTTTTTAATATATCTTTAATAGACCCAGCGGCGTCGTCGTCCACTGGCGACGCAACGCCCAGGGTGAAGCGGAAATACACCAAACGTACGCCCAGCGCCAAGATGAACGATCCGGTGAGTGTTTCACACGTAGCGGTATTATACTAGAGCGGGGAAGCCAGGCTTCCAACTGTCCTTCGGTTAGAAAGAGAGAGACGATTGCGGTACCTTCTCTTCTCGCGCATGTGCAATAAGCGAGAAACAGTTTTAGGTATTGAATTAGTTTAATGCGCATAAAAAAAAGTTTTCAAACCATAACTGCCCAAAGTATTTAAATAAAAGAATTTTATTGTAACAAAATATAGTAGAAATTTAAAAAAAATCATATTTTGTTAATTGAAAACTGGAATAATTTTATCAAATTAGTGTATTGTCATCGATTCTCGATAAAGCTACAAAATTTGAACGAAATCTGGCCGTTTAAAGTGGGTCAAAATCGCGCCCAAAGAGTCAGTTCACACAAACAAAGAAACAAACAAACAGGTGAAGCTAATCAAAAGCGTGTAAAATAAGTTATTAGATATTTTTTTTAAAAAGCTTTAATTTGATTTTTCCGAGGTACTCTTAACAAACCCTTTCATTTGATACCCATATTGTAGAAATGCATTAAAAATAACTATCCCGATACCTTGGATGGTCCGCCATATTGGATTTAGAATGACGTCACAAACCATATCGTGCATTGTCATCCAAACTAAACGTGTATACAAAATGTCAGCTCAATCGGTTGAAGATACCTACTTCAGAATTGAATTCAAAGATTCCACGCGAACATACATGGCAAGTTAAATAAAAGCTTTTAAAAGGACAGGTTTAACTTGTACCTACCTTACATTCATTTCGGACAGATGGCATTAATAACTCAATTCTTGAATTTTGTTGTTTGTTTTTTTTAATTTTTTTTTGTTTAATAACGTTTTTTTTTTTAAAGTGCTATATGAATTAATCGAAACCGTTTGTCCGCCAGAACGCACCACAAGAACGCGTGAAAGGCAAGCGGGGGAGGCCTCGGAAGAACGATCAGTCGGGTGGCAGTAGACAGTCTCAGCAAGGCAGTAAGTGACATCCTGGGCCCTGGTTCTGTATGACCATTCGCACTCGTATCGCGGGAAAAGCCGTGTCTTGCCCGTGATAAAAACGTCAAAAAAGGCTTAAAAGTCAAATATCGTGACAATCTATTGTGTGCCTTATAGAAGAGACATTAAGGTCCCTTGTCGTGCCGAGTTCATGAAATGACATACGGTTGGATGACACACGATATCGGCACGAAATCTGAATGGTCATACAGAATAAGCCCCCTGTTTGTAACCCATAACTAGACTGACCAGTTTTTTCTAACCCTAAAACGGGACACATTGTCCGTAACCCATTAATGACGCACTACAGGGTCGGGTCTCCTCTCACAATGAGAGGGATGTAGGCCGCCGTCCACCGCGCTGGTCTACTTCGGGTTGGTGGACTTCACATGCCTTTGAGAACATTTTTTTTTGTGAACTCTCAGGCATGCGGGTTTCCTCACGATGTTTTCCTTCACC
>CAJHUV010000005.1:17500-20000 GCA_905147235.1 Erynnis tages | reverse complement strand
CCCGCGAGCCAAGTGATCCACCGTCCAGGGTGATTGTTTCGAGTGGACGACCCCACTCTGTTCGTGCGTTTGACGTTGTCAGTTGCCTGTGTGTGTGTGTTGTTCTTTTGGTATTCTTTTCCATTTGTCTTTTCAGAAAGCGCGCGCCGAGAGGCCTCCCGGCGCGCGCCACTCCAAAAAACCGCTCTTTCGGTGACTCGCGGTGCGGATTCATACCGGTCTGCGTCACGCGTTGGATACTGTGCTGTGTCTGATGCATTACGGGCGCGCGCACGCGTCTTTTCAGAACGCGCGCACGTACACACGCAACGTACACGTTAATGATCCTTCCGCAGGTTCCCCTACGGAAACCTTGTTACGACTTTTACTTCCTCTAAATGATCAAGTTTGGTCAACTTCCCAGCAACGCCGACGGCCGCGAAGCCACCGCGTGTCGGTCCGAAGACCTCACTAAATCATTCAATCGGTAGTAGCGACGGGCGGTATGTACAAAGGGCAGGGACTTAATCAACGCGAGCTTATGACTCGCGCTTACTAGGAATTCCTCGTTTATGGGGGACAATTGCAAACCCCAATCCCCAGCACGAAGGAGTTTCAACGGGTTGCCCGGGCCTCTAGGCCAGGGAGAACATGCTGATTCCTTCAGTGTAGCGCGCGTGCGGCCCAGGACATCTAAGGGCATCACAGACCTGTTATTGCTCAATCTCGTGCGGCTCGAAGCCGCCGGTCCCTCTAAGAAGAATTTTAATACGTCGCCAGTGAGTTGCACGACCGAAGCCGAGCACACCTAAATGGCGACGCCTATTTAGCAGGCTAGAGTCTCGTTCGTTACCGGAATTAACCAGACAAATCGCTCCACCAACTAAGAACGGCCATGCACCACCACCCACCGAATCAAGAAAGAGCTGTTAATCTGTCAATCCTTCCGGTGTCCGGGCCTGGTGAGATTTCCCGTGTTGAGTCAAATTAAGCCGCAGGCTCCACTCCTGGTGGTGCCCTTCCGTCAATTCCTTTAAGTTTCAGCTTTGCAACCATACTCCCCCCGGAGTCCAAAATCTTTGGTTTCCCGGAAGCTGCCCGCCGAGCCATTGTAGTAACGTCGGCGGATCGCTAGATGACATATTTACGGTTAGAACTAGGGCGGTATCTAATCGCCTTCGAACCTCTAACTTTCGTTCTTGATTGATGAAAACACCTTTGGCAAATGCTTTCGCTGATGTTCGTCTTGCGACGATCCAAGAATTTCACCTCTAACGTCGCAATACGAATGCCCCCAGTTATCCCTATTAATCATTACCTCGGAGTTCTGAAAACCAACAAAATAGAACCGAGATCATATTCTATTATTCCATGCACGAAATATTCAAGCAGCATTTTGAGCCCGCTTTGAGCACTCTAATTTGTTCAAAGTAAAATTGTCGGCCCATCTCGACACTCACTGAAGAGCACCGCGATAGGATTTTGATATTGAACCGGCGTTTTACCGCCGGCTCACCGACGATATGCTCCGCAAACGTGTCAGTATCACCGCGGATGCGGTGCACCGACAGCGCGGCGCACAAATGCAACTACGAGCTTTTTAACCGCAACAATTTTAGTATACGCTATTGGAGCTGGAATTACCGCGGCTGCTGGCACCAGACTTGCCCTCCAATTGTTCCTCGTTAAAATATTTAAAGTGTACTCATTCCGATTACGAGGCCTCGTAAGAGTCCCGTATCGTTATTTTTCGTCACTACCTCCCCGTGCCGGGAGTGGGTAATTTGCGCGCCTGCTGCCTTCCTTGGATGTGGTAGCCGTTTCTCAGGCTCCCTCTCCGGAATCGAACCCTGATTCCCCGTTACCCGTGACAACCATGGTAGTCGCAGAAACTACCATCGAAAGTTGATAAGGCAGACATTTGAAAGATGCGTCGCCGGTACTGGACCATGCGATCGGCAAAAGTTATCCAGATTCATCAAAATTAACGACTTCGGACGCGAGCGCCTCCGTCGATTGGTTTTGATCTAATAAAAGCACTCATCCCATCACTGGTCAGAGTTCTGATTGCATGTATTAGCTCTAGAATTACCACAGTTATCCAAGTAACTGAGTAAGATCTAAGGAACCAAAACTGATATATTGAGCCATTCGCGGTATCGCCTTAATACGGCTTGCACTGAGACATGCATGGCTTAATCTTTGAGACAAGCATATAACTACTGGCAGGATCAACCAGGGAGCTGACAGTCACTCGCGGACGAGTGTATCCGTCGTCGCTCGGACGAGAGACACGTCATCGACGCCGGCGCTCGGCGCTGACGTCGAGTGGCGTATGCAGTACTCGTGTGTGTGTGTGTGTACGCGCTTTCGTTTCGCTCGGTGCTGCGTGCGCGTTAGCTGTGTATCTCAACTGCAGTCGCGACGATTCACCGGTAGAGTTGTGCGCGCGATTTGATAGCGCAACTCCTTAGTTCGATCGTTCCAACGAGACGACGAACCACTGGCTAATGTCGTTTAA
>CAJHUV010000005.1:7500-10000 GCA_905147235.1 Erynnis tages | reverse complement strand
TTTGTCTTTTCAGAAAGCGCGCGCCGAGAGGCCTCCCGGCGCGCGCCACTCCAAAAAACCGCTCTTTCGGTGACTCGCGGTGCGGATTCATACCGGTCTGCGTCACGCGTTGGATACTGTGCTGTGTCTGATGCATTACGGGCGCGCGCACGCGTCTTTTCAGAACGCGCGCACGTACACACGCAACGTACACGTTAATGATCCTTCCGCAGGTTCCCCTACGGAAACCTTGTTACGACTTTTACTTCCTCTAAATGATCAAGTTTGGTCAACTTCCCAGCAACGCCGACGGCCGCGAAGCCACCGCGTGTCGGTCCGAAGACCTCACTAAATCATTCAATCGGTAGTAGCGACGGGCGGTATGTACAAAGGGCAGGGACTTAATCAACGCGAGCTTATGACTCGCGCTTACTAGGAATTCCTCGTTTATGGGGGACAATTGCAAACCCCAATCCCCAGCACGAAGGAGTTTCAACGGGTTGCCCGGGCCTCTAGGCCAGGGAGAACATGCTGATTCCTTCAGTGTAGCGCGCGTGCGGCCCAGGACATCTAAGGGCATCACAGACCTGTTATTGCTCAATCTCGTGCGGCTCGAAGCCGCCGGTCCCTCTAAGAAGAATTTTAATACGTCGCCAGTGAGTTGCACGACCGAAGCCGAGCACACCTAAATGGCGACGCCTATTTAGCAGGCTAGAGTCTCGTTCGTTACCGGAATTAACCAGACAAATCGCTCCACCAACTAAGAACGGCCATGCACCACCACCCACCGAATCAAGAAAGAGCTGTTAATCTGTCAATCCTTCCGGTGTCCGGGCCTGGTGAGATTTCCCGTGTTGAGTCAAATTAAGCCGCAGGCTCCACTCCTGGTGGTGCCCTTCCGTCAATTCCTTTAAGTTTCAGCTTTGCAACCATACTCCCCCCGGAGTCCAAAATCTTTGGTTTCCCGGAAGCTGCCCGCCGAGCCATTGTAGTAACGTCGGCGGATCGCTAGATGACATATTTACGGTTAGAACTAGGGCGGTATCTAATCGCCTTCGAACCTCTAACTTTCGTTCTTGATTGATGAAAACACCTTTGGCAAATGCTTTCGCTGATGTTCGTCTTGCGACGATCCAAGAATTTCACCTCTAACGTCGCAATACGAATGCCCCCAGTTATCCCTATTAATCATTACCTCGGAGTTCTGAAAACCAACAAAATAGAACCGAGATCATATTCTATTATTCCATGCACGAAATATTCAAGCAGCATTTTGAGCCCGCTTTGAGCACTCTAATTTGTTCAAAGTAAAATTGTCGGCCCATCTCGACACTCACTGAAGAGCACCGCGATAGGATTTTGATATTGAACCGGCGTTTTACCGCCGGCTCACCGACGATATGCTCCGCAAACGTGTCAGTATCACCGCGGATGCGGTGCACCGACAGCGCGGCGCACAAATGCAACTACGAGCTTTTTAACCGCAACAATTTTAGTATACGCTATTGGAGCTGGAATTACCGCGGCTGCTGGCACCAGACTTGCCCTCCAATTGTTCCTCGTTAAAATATTTAAAGTGTACTCATTCCGATTACGAGGCCTCGTAAGAGTCCCGTATCGTTATTTTTCGTCACTACCTCCCCGTGCCGGGAGTGGGTAATTTGCGCGCCTGCTGCCTTCCTTGGATGTGGTAGCCGTTTCTCAGGCTCCCTCTCCGGAATCGAACCCTGATTCCCCGTTACCCGTGACAACCATGGTAGTCGCAGAAACTACCATCGAAAGTTGATAAGGCAGACATTTGAAAGATGCGTCGCCGGTACTGGACCATGCGATCGGCAAAAGTTATCCAGATTCATCAAAATTAACGACTTCGGACGCGAGCGCCTCCGTCGATTGGTTTTGATCTAATAAAAGCACTCATCCCATCACTGGTCAGAGTTCTGATTGCATGTATTAGCTCTAGAATTACCACAGTTATCCAAGTAACTGAGTAAGATCTAAGGAACCAAAACTGATATATTGAGCCATTCGCGGTATCGCCTTAATACGGCTTGCACTGAGACATGCATGGCTTAATCTTTGAGACAAGCATATAACTACTGGCAGGATCAACCAGGGAGCTGACAGTCACTCGCGGACGAGTGTATCCGTCGTCGCTCGGACGAGAGACACGTCATCGACGCCGGCGCTCGGCGCTGACGTCGAGTGGCGTATGCAGTACTCGTGTGTGTGTGTGTGTACGCGCTTTCGTTTCGCTCGGTGCTGCGTGCGCGTTAGCTGTGTATCTCAACTGCAGTCGCGACGATTCACCGGTAGAGTTGTGCGCGCGATTTGATAGCGCAACTCCTTAGTTCGATCGTTCCAACGAGACGACGAACCACTGGCTAATGTCGTTTAACAATGAACGTTAACATTGCTCGATATCACAGCACGGTGTTGGAGAGACGTCGTCCGCGGCGGTGGCGGCGGGGTTCGTTTGCCAATTTCGTATTGCGCCAAGATGCGTGTCGTCGTCGACTGG
>CAJHUV010000004.1:0-27828 GCA_905147235.1 Erynnis tages | reverse complement strand
TATCCCCTTGCGAAAAACCTCACCGGCCGGCGGCGTCTGCTTGAGCGTTCTTGTATTAAAATTTATTGCGGCCGCACGTTTATGAAAGTTTTATTAATTTTACACAGATGGTGGAATTATGAAGTAGTGCTAAACAATCTCGTACGGAGCAGATAATAAATATGATTGGGTAAGGGTAGAATAAGACGATATCGTGCATCGTAATGATTTATGATAATTTCAACAGACTCGAAATTTGTTGAATGTCGATGTAAAACAACGCGTAATAGGGTCTTATAAATATAAAATAAAACCAATTTGAAACTGTAAAGCCTTTGAGAGGAAAAACATGTCAAATCGAACATAAAAGTAAAACATTTAATTCATTTCATTCATTCAGAATTTCAGAGGTAATCAGGGAGTGGTGTCAAATAAATGATAAAAGGTCAAAGGGAGACCACGGGCCCATTTGTATTTATAAAACCAAATCGTCCCTAACACCTCAGCCGAAACCGCAATGAGACGAATAATTAGAATTTTCCACCAAATTATACTTTCTAAATGGCGAAGCCGGGGAGTAGTGACTCGAAAAATTATTTTCGTTGAAAAATTTAGATGTCATTATTCAGAATTAATTAAATGGTTTACATATTTATTTAGCGTTAAAAAAGGAATTAAGTTTGTTAGGTCAATGTTTTAGTAGGTACTTTGGATTTGTTTACCAAAAGGATTAGCAGGATTCCAGTTAGAGGGAAGGAGAGAGAAACAATGACTTTAGGTACATCGACAAAAGGGTTTTTCTTATTAACCGACTTCAAAAAAAGGAGGAGGTTCTCAATTCGTCTGTATGTTTTTTCTAATATTAATTTATTACATCATGGCACATTAGTTTAGGCGTTAAGTGCTAAATAAATAACTATAACAATATGACTATGAAATCACTTAAAAATCATTAATTTTGAAACTATTCAATCATTTTGTGATCAACGTATTTATTATTATATTCAAATGCTCGTTTTTATTATCCATTTGTACGTTTCCATCTCATTTACATATAAAAAATTACTGCTAAATCCAGCATTAATTGTGTTTGCCTTTATTTCTTGAAAATCTAGCTTCATTTTCTGTAACAAACCGTTTGTTCTCGTGCGCGCTTCAAGTTTCAATTCGGAATGAATAATATCTACCACGTTCAACGGTTAATTTACTGCTTTTTAAGTCTACATTGTCACATTGCCTATGTTTCTTCTTTCTCTCTGTCTTTCTTTCTGTTGGCTTTCCCTGGTTATTACTTTAAGGTTAGCTGTTATGCTTGAAACATTAAATAACTAACACTTGAATGTTTTCGGACCGTATATTTCATTTTCACGGTTGTTTTTCCGTAACAACTTTGGATAACGACGTCCTTCAGATATTGACTTCCGATACTCCATTCCAACTTTTCCTCTTGTCAGTCGTTATAAACATCACAAGTCCAATCTCAGAGTAATTAACTGAACCCCTCGTTTTTCCCTCAAAGGTTGACCTTGAAGGGTGCAACCCTAATCTTGAGAATCCTGTAACGGCCCCTCTTTTGCCGAAATGGAATTGGGTTCAATCTCTTACGCGATTGGATTCAAATTGGGGTGTTTTAGCGAACTTTGTATGTGGTTTTTCCCTTTTACTCTTTGTAATATTCTCCGGACTTTAGGAGATTAAAGTAACAAAAGGTTCGGTTGCATTTAACATAGTAGTATGGTTTAGGTGTCATCTGAAGAGTGACAATACTTGTGTTTATTGTTTAAAATTTTACGCATTAATTACTTTTTGTTTCGTTTGCCGTTACAGCCTTTTAAGTCCCTTAGTACCTTAAAGCTGCAGCCCTTATAAAACTTTTTTTATAAGTTCAGTAAAAGTATTAAGACAGGAATTTTTCTATAATTTCTTGCGTTAATACGATGAGAAATACCTTGGATATCAACACCAATGCCGTAATGTCTAACAGATGACAGATTTTCTAATCTCCGGTCTAGTTTTATTTGTCGCATTGGAGATAGAAATAAGATATGTCTTATGATGGTCTGATGGACCTATACCATTTCAATTATTTTATCGTTTTTGTTATAAGTCATTTCTGCAATAAAAGGCTGTGATAACGTAAAGAAGATTTCCTTCGAAACTTTCGATCAATTTCGTAAATTTATTATATAATCTGTGTGTAAAGATTTAGCTCAAAAAAATAGTTTCCTCTTGTCCCTAAATACTAACCGATAATATGTATTTCTAAACGGTAAATTATAATTCCTAAGGATTAAAAATTAGATAAAATAGCTGAACGAAGCTACGCGAACAACATTTTAAAGGATGACGGAGCCTTCCCTCATCCAGCAACTTTAACCCAATCTGATATAGATCTCGTTCAGTAATTCCTGTTTTCATCCGGTTCGCCGCGCACCGGGATTGAATCCGGAATCCCGGATTACACGGGCTCCAAGATGCCACCCGGCACTATTAGATGGAGGGAGCTTAGTTAAACTATCTTAGTGGGAAAATATACTCTGGGTCTTTTACTTTTACCAAAAATGTCTCGTAAACCTTTGAAGGCCCGGAAAAGTTAGATAAAATGTATTACTGAAATTAAATCTATTGGAGCGAGTTTCGGTGAAAGCAGTGTTTTTGTTCTGAGAGTAATGGAATAGGCGAAGTTAAAGAAAGGTCTGTGAAGAAATTTACTTCGGGAATCTTTTGGTAAATGCTTTCGAGGTAACACTTTTACCAAAAATAGCTTTTGACGAAAGATTGTGAAGAAAAGATAGTTGATAATTATAAAATCTGCCTCAAATCATCTTTTCAAAGCACAAAAAAGACATCGAAGTGTGGCCACTTACTTATAATAAAATAGTCAAAAAATTGTACTGAGTTGCCACTTATTATATCCACAGAGCCTGTTGTTTCCCTACAAATATTACAATGGCATACCTACGCATAAAAAGTGGAACAGTAGAATTACGCTCGTAAAACAATGTCTCTTCAAACAATATCTGAAAATAATCTGAATAAAAGCTACCGTCGACATTATGGAAAGTTGGAATAATTGGAATAAAATGTGTATGAATATGTCCCCGGGCTTTGTATTGTGTCCGCGCGTATTATTCTCGTTGGATTATGTGTCGAGTAATATTGGAGTCGCGTTAACCGATAATAATTTCTACTTGGGGAAAAAGTTACGTTTATTTCGTGTTTTGGTGTGTTTCAAATAATTATACTCACATGATTTCTTTCGTCTTTACATTGCGTTAATTGTAATTCAATCCTGAACAAAGTCCAATCGCGTACATATTGTATTGTTTTGACATTTTGATAATAATATTAAAATGTGTTCCGGCTAATTTAGTCCCATTAAGATAATGCAGATTTAAGACATGCTAATTGCGCCTGAAAATAGCGATAATTTATATTTCTGGTGTAAGTGTGTGTGTGTGTGTGTATGTCTTGTCTTGCCTGTATCCGTGGCGGCGGCAACCACACCGATCTGTGTTTGAGTACGTTTTTAAATGGTTTTTTTTTTAAAAATACAGTTCCATAACCATCATGAATGGCGGGAGCTTCTAGAGAAATTTAGATTACGTCGCCATTTTCATGTGATTTACCTTTGGTGAAAATGGCGAGTAAGGGCGTTGCTCCCCAACTTTATAGGCTTTATTTCCGTGCAAAGGAACTGGTGGTCTCTTTCTGGATTCACTACTTGCGTTGCGTTTTATGTGCTTTGCTTCTGTGATACTGTTGCTGGTAAAAGGTAGAGTGCATCTAGAAGTGAAATAATTGGTCGAGCTGTAACAAAATGTTCAAGTAATTAAACTGAGTATACACGCAAAGTCTCAGCTGTTATTTTCCATGGGTCGAATTTTCCACTCTGATATTATACTCGTATTATCTCTATGTGCTTCGTGAGTATTTGAGAGTGATTCTGATTAGCGATATTATGTTTCACACACAAGATAAAAACTATTCAGACTGGAATATTGACTCTTTTCCTAAAATACACTTCCTGATACGAATGAGGATCATGTTACCTGAGAACAGTCCTTTTCCAAACATTTTCACTAATACGTAACTTTGTTCCAATTCGCCTTTTATTAAATTATTATTTGGTTTATTATTATAATTAAGTTTTTATTTGGAAATGAATGAAATATATTTCATTTGCCTTTGACATGCGCATTTGACGTATTGTCAGGTGAAGGATAAAGTTTTATATCATTAAGTACGTATTTATGAAAAAAGTTTACATCGTTTGCAGATATAAATTGCGTATCTTATTCAGTTATTGCTTTAATATTTTTTATTTAATTTTAAATGCTATTTATTTCAAAGGCTAGTTACATTAGTCTTCTTGTATATTCACATGCCTACGTAAAATATTATTTTATCCTCACTTACGTCAAATAAACATTATATTGATTATTAAGTAACATTTTTCACTAGGTTATTATTATTTTTTTCAAAATAATTAATGTTCCAAATAGAAATCTCACATATGATTTTTTAAAATTTTCTTGGGGTTTATTTATCAGAAACCAAACCACACAACACATCACCTTTTAAAGTTATAAATAAACGTCATAATAATATTATCGTTACCATTCTTGAAGTAAAACGATAAACACGAACACATTGCAAGTGTCTCGCGTATTAACATAATTTATATGAAAATAATTTGTTTTGTCCTTTACATGCGCAATGATTGTCAAGTTTAAACTTTATTGGTCGTTTATCATGAAGAAATGACGTTTTTGATATCATAATGTAATGCTGTAAAAGCTGAAAGGCTTTGGAACGTATTTTTAGTGTGAAATACGTTTTATTCGTATCTATTATTTCCAGACCAGGGAGAATGTGTGGGTAATGTGACATCGATCATGATCTCAAACAGACGTGTATTTTGTGAGAAGTCAAAGAAGATCAAACATTTTCATCGTAATCAAACAAACACAAGACCCTTTGTTCTATTTGCGAAAACAAAATCGCTCACGTCAAGTTTGGCGTACCACAACGTAACACGCGCGCAAACACGTTTTTGAAGCTATGTTAAGCGATTTTCCTATATAAATCACCTTTTCCCTTGCAGTAAAAAATACTGGTAACTTCCGTCTCCGTCGCTGAATAATGATCGTTCCAAAACGCGACCTGAATAAAGATGATTTGCGAAGCTTGCTTTCTTATATATTTTCAGGAGGATGATGGTTAAATTGAGCTGAGTTTAGGTGATATTCTCGTTTTCTTAAATACTACCTGTTGTACTAAAGTCTAGACATGCAAAATCCAAAAACGAATTCCCTATATGATCCAATTTCACAATGCAATAAATATATCTCTTTATTGTACACACACACATAGAAAGAATCAGACAGAATCAATAACCTAAATAGGACAATGCACAAATAAATAAATATAGTTAGGTTAAAATCAAATTCTTATAATGAAAGAGCATGAATTTCTTCCCACAAAAATGCACAAATCTCTTGTCCAAATGTCTCGCTGACCATAACTGTTATTACGACTGTTATAGACTAGCGTTGGTCACGTTTTTCTGAATGGGGAATTATATATACCCAATAGGTAATACAGGATAATTGTACGAATAACTCGTAATGATATATCTTTGGCAATCATCATTAGGCGCGTACGGTTCGCAGAACATACTCGCCTCGGTGATAGTGTAGTGGAATTGTATGTACTCGTACATAGGGTTAACATAACTCAGGATTTGTTCGGAGATTTCAGGAATTGTTGACTCTTCAGGATAAAGTTCTTTTGGCTTTTTAATAAAATACGGTTGATTTTTTAGATCTTCCATTAAAACAACATAAAAACATATTATAAACCTTGATCAAACCTTGAATTTTTGTGCCAAATAAACAAACAGACAATTTGTCAAACAATAGTATAGAAAACTCGTATCGAGGTTTGAGAATGAATTCCAGAATTGCGACAGTCTTTGAATTTTGTAAAGGGAATAAGGATATTTCTCGGGATTATTTGAATGTGCTAGCTGGTAACCCTACTCGTACACGTCATCGGAAAAGCCTGCATGTAATTGCATAGCAACAGCCTACTCGTTGTTCGGCGCACTGTAATTTGGTCTCCCCTTGTGCATCTGATTCACGTTCTGGTAAATTAATCTATAAAATATGTACCTACGCATTATGCTAGGTTACATGCTTAGGTATAGAGTCACATTTTATAGTGTACCATGTGCCTCATAATTACAGTGTGTTTGGTCTCAAAGTATCGATATTTTAAGGGCATAAAATAAACTGTTTTAGTTGGGAATTGAGTCGTCCAGTCTCCCCGGAATCTATTGTAAGCGTAGCTATTAATTATAACATATTTATGATTAAAATTGTAAGCATAACTATTAATTTAAAGTCCCTTTTACGAATAAAAGACGTTCAATTGACTCAAGTTTGAAATCTGAGTGAGTGAGTGAATGTTATTCATTCGTCAACGTATAACATTCGCTCGTTCGTTTGCAACCGGCCGATGGCTCTGCGGGAAGGCAACGGGCAGTCAGTTGCTAGCTCTCGTCGAAGCACGAGCAATATATAAACTGAGAGTTATTTGTGCTATACTGTTGGATTGAGTTTAAGGTTAGTACATCGCCGGTTTTTCTTATTTAAAAGTGAGTTGATAAATTATAAGATAAGATAATTTCAGATTGTTGTGTACAGTAACTATTAAAGAGTTATTTTGTCATAATAAAAACATTCACAATCAATTAAGACTTTGACTTTCGGCCAATACCCATAATCGTGCCTAGGGCCTCGTTCAAATAACGCTTGCGACTTTCAACTCAGAAGTGGGATTGGCGAATTTTGTTTTATTCGTCATCCTACCCCCAAGTTATTTTATTTTTGCGCAACCACGAAATTCTCTTTCCTTTTTTTTTTCTTCTATTTTTTTTCTTCTCTCTCTTAATCACGGATTATTAAGCGGCCCGAATTCAGTTTCTTTATAGATACACCTACAATAACAGAATATAACGAAGGAAACTGTTTCTACCGTTAGTTTATGTTTATTTCGAAATTTAATGGTTGTTTATTCTAACATATTAATGCTCCCGCAATTTTGGGGGTAAATAGAGACCGCAATTATAGGCCACGTGAATGTTTTTATTTTATTATGAACTTATCTGGATATATTATTATGTGAAGTGAAAACAGTGTAGGTTGATAATTGAAAGTGAAGACAGTGTACATTGGTAATGTGTTACCCTTTGTCTGAAATTAAGTCTAGGGTATTTCGTGAACATGTGCGTATAACTTTTGGTGAACAGTGTTGAATGATGAATATGTTGTGAAATTTTTGAAGACAAGGAATTTTGAATTTACGAACATGGAGTTCATTCTTTGTGGTACTTATTAAAAGTTATAGTGTTGTAACATTCTGTCGGTAAAAAAAAAAAAAAAAAAAAAAAAAAAAAAAAAAAAAAAAAAAAAAAAAAAAATTATTCAAATTATAAGTGCGACGTAAACTGAGTGGTTCTAAGAGTTGGGACTTAATTATTAAATGGTGGTTACCAGTATCATTGATTATTTTCGTTGAGTTTCAGTTATGGAGGCTAATCAATTTGGGACACCCGTACACGATGAGCCGCAGAGTGGTAGCGTTGGGGAGGAGGGTGAAGTTATCTGGCTGGAACCGGAATTGCTTGAGGCCGGTGATGAGAGTGCTGGGTCAGGTGACGCTCTATCGAGAGGTATGGGTAATGTGGCAGGGAGCCTCGAGGGTAGGCAAAGCCGTAAGCATCTCTCTTGTTCTATGGCAAGTGAGGGAGCGGAAGGGAGTCGTTGCATACGGCAAAGCCGCAAGCACTTGTCCTATCATAATGCGAGTGAGGGAGCGGAAGGGAGTCTCAATATGAGGCAAAGCCGCAAGCACTCGCTAGGTAACGACACAAGTGAGGGAGCGGAAGGGAGTCTCAATGTGAGGCAAAGCCGCAAGCACTTGTCTCGCTTTAATGTAGGTGAGGGAGCGGAAGGGAGTCTCAATGTGAGGCAAAGCCGCAAGCACCTGCAAATTCGTAACGCAAGTGAGGGAGCGGAAGGGAGTCTCGATGTGAGGCAAAGCCGCAAGCACTTGCTAGGTAACGACACAAGTGAGGGAGCGGAAGGGAGTCTCAATGTGAGGCAAAGCCGCAAGCACTTGTCTCGTTTAAATATAGGTGAAGAAGCGGAAGGGAGTCTCGATATGAGGCAAAGCCGCAAGCACTTAACCAACTGCAATCTAAATAAGGGAGCGGGTGGGAGCTGCGAGGCAGGCTCGAGTCGTAACACCCATGTGAGATTGAGTAGGTCCAGAAGCCGGAGTGGGGAGCAAATGGGGAAACGTCCCCGCGTCAATGCATCTTCGCATCGGTATTTGCGTAATGGTTATGATGAAGGTAACTGTAGCAGTGATAACAGGAGAAGCCGTCCTGCCAGGGCTAGTTCCCTTAGCAGCGATTCAGGCGAGGACCAATTTTTGCATGCTAAACGTAAGAGGTTATGTTCTCGATCTTCTCGTAGAATTAATAGTAACTTTAGTGACGGTGATTGTAAACGTAGATCCAATGCTAGTCTAAATACCGATTTGAATTCTTCACATAATATACTAAGTAAATTCTTAGATATCTTAAAAGATGTTAAAGGCCATTCTAGCTCAAAACTTTCCATGGCTAATGTCGTGCCCGAATTTGACCCAATGGCCAAGGATCAAACTATTTTAACGTGGCTTACAAAAGTAGAGGAGTGTGCTGGAATCTACGGATGGGACGAACGAGAAACGATACATTTCGCATTACCTAAACTTACGGGAGTAGCTAAAGCATGGTACCAGGGACTCCCCTCTGTTCTTTTCTCCTGGGCGGAATGGAAAAAGAAAATGATGGAATCATTCCCTTGCCGAGATGATTATGCCGAACTTTTAACAACAATGCTTGCTAAAAAGGTGAAATTTGGTGATTCTTTTGAGAGTTATTATTATGAGAAGATAAACCTGCTAAATAGATGTCAGATTACAGGACGAAAAGCGGTCGATTGTCTGCTCCATGGTATTGAGGATCGCGCCGTTCGAGTTGGTGCCCAGGCAGCGCGATTTCAAGAACCTGAAGACGTGCTTAAATATCTTAAGACAGTCAGAGTAGGAACAGCAAGAGGAAGAGAAGAGATGAAGGATAGACAGCGGCACGATAGAAGGCAGTCGGGGCATACACCGTACATTCGAAAACAAGACCAAACAATTCGAATCGTCTGTCATAACTGCAATGAAGAAGGTCACAAAAGCTTTAAATGCCGTAAACAAATGTCAAAGTGCAATTTATGTGGTAAGTTAGGACACCAAGAGCTGCACTGCTGGTCGAGTAAAGACAATAATTCGAATAAAAATCAGGCGGGACCCGTGACTGGTGTGGAAAAACAAGTTTTGGAGATCAATACTTCCGAAGACTCTAACAAAAAGTACGTCATTGAAATTCTCATCAACGGCAAACCACTTTTATGTTACGTTGACTTAGGAAGCCAATGCACGTTGATAAGGGAACGAGAAGCTACTGAATTGGGTCTGTCAATTAACGTAGAAGAATTGCCAACAATGAGAGGAATGGGTGGTCACCTTGTAAAACCATTAGGTAAGACTAGAGCGGATGTTACTGTTCAGGGGATAGTAGAAGGAGTAGAATTATTGGTAGTAGAAGATCAGGTGCTCAAATATCCGGTTCTTTTAGGACATACTTTTACCGAATTGCCAAACATTACTATTGTAAAGACTCCCAGTAGGGTAATTTTTGAAAAATGCGACACAGGCAGGTTATTTTTATATATAAATGAAGACGTTGCTATATCACCACAACAAATCTGTCTAGTTCCCATTGAAACTAAATGTAGTTACACAGGTAGCGTCTATGTAAGTGGTTCCATTAGAGGTTCTTTAGGCTACGATTACTATCTGTTTCCGGGCGAGTATAATTTAAAATCAGGCTTAGGTAAAGTCCTTATTCTTAACATGAGCGAGGTAGAAATAAAGTTTAAAACTGATGATCTTCTTACTCGTTGTATTTCGGTAGACTCCGCTAAAGATGTACTTAGCGTTTCTTTGGATGATGCTCTAGCAGACGGCACATTGCATCTAGGCCCCGACATTACCGAAGAGCAACGCTCACGGTTAATGCAGTTGCTGAGTAAATATAAGGATTGTTTTTCAAGTAATCTCAAGGATCTAGGTTTAACAAATGCAACCGAAATGGTAATAGAACTAGAAAGCAATGACCCCGTTGTCTACAGACCTTATAGAATGTCTATTTCAGAAAGAGCGTTGGTTCGCAGCATGGTCGACGAAATGTTAGAAGCTGGTATTGTTAAAGAATCTTCCTCGCCCTATGCTAGTCCCATCGTACTAGTCAAGAAGAAGACGGGGGAAAAGAGATTGTGCGTAGATTATCGTGCCCTCAATAGGCGTACAAAGAAAGACCACTATCCCCTTCCACGAGTAGAGGATCAACTTGACCAGTTATCCGGCAACAAGTTTTTTATTTCATTGGATTTGGCATCGGGGTACTATCAAATCCCTATTTCGGAGTCATCACAGGATAAAACTGCTTTCATTACACCAGATGGACAATACCAATATACACGCATGCCGTTTGGTCTGGTAAATGCGCCGTCCGTATTTCAAAGAACCATGAATAAAATATTATCTACAGCGAAGCAATTTGCGTTGGTCTATATGGACGATGTCTTGATTCCTGCCCGGTCGTTTGAAGAGGGCTTAACTAGGCTCGAACAGGTTTTGAAACTATTGAGTGAAGGGGGGCTAACTCTTAAACTACCGAAGTGTAACTTCTTTTTCAATAATATCGACTTTTTGGGGTTCGAAATAAGTTCAGACGGTATTAAACCTGGTGCTCGGAAAACTGAAGCGGTAGCTAAATTTCCGGTGCCAAGGAACCATCATGAGCTTAGACAATTCATTGGTTTAGCGAGCTTTTTCAGAAGGTTCGTCCGTGATTTTTCCATTAAGGCGAAGCCATTGACTGACCTTTTGAGGAAGAACTGTGAGTGGAAGTGGGCCAAAGAGCATGATGGTGCTTTTAACTCTCTCAAAGAAACTCTCGTTTCAAGACCTGTTCTCTCACTTTACGATCCTAACCGCGAAACACAGTTGCATACTGATGCCAGTAAACATGGTGTAGCGGGTATCCTTTTGCAAAAATGCGATCAAGGACTACTAAGACCGGTGTCTTATTTTAGTCGAAAGACCACCCCGAATGAGCAAAGGTTTCATTCTTTCGAACTAGAAACTCTTGCAGTGGTTGCATCTTTAAATAGGTTTCGGGTCTATCTACTTGGAATCCCTTTTAAAATTTACACAGACTGCAATGCTCTCCGGACCACCCTAACTAAACGAGACCTAATTCCGCGCATAGCACGTTGGTGGGTGCAGCTGCAGGAATTCGACTGTGATATAGAGTATCGAGCGGGTAGTCGTATGTCACACGTTGATGCCCTTAGTAGGCAACCAACTGGCAATGCTCAATCGGAGGATCACGTTTTAGACGTTCTCACGACTAATATAGAGGATTGGATATCAACTGTGCAGTCAAACGATGAGGAAATCTCACGTATAAAACAAATCTTAAGCGACCCTGAATCCGACAACATCGCTGAAATAATCAAAAACTATAAATTAAAAAACGGAAAAGTCTACAAAATTCAAGAAGGAGATGGTAGTGAAATCCTTTGGGTCGTGCCAAAAGGTGTTAGGTGGCAGGTTGTAAAAATGAACCACGATGATATTGGGCATTTTGGTTTCGATAAAACTCTCAGTCGTATTCGACAATCCTTTTGGTTTCCCAAAATGAGGCGCTTTGTGAAGAAGTATGTCAGGTCTTGTCTCGAGTGCGCCCATCATAAGGGTAATACAGGTAAACAGCACGGAGAACTACATCCCATACCTAAGACTGACATACCTTTTCACACTATTCACTGTGACCATTTAGGTCCATTCGTAAAGAGCAGTAAGGGTAATACTTATCTTTTAGTAATAATTGACGCATTTACAAAGTTTATAAATATCACTCCTGTCAGAAATACCAAGACCGTCACGACCATCAAAGTGTTTAAAGAACACGTAAGCTATTTTGGAACCCCTACTAGGCTAATAACCGATCAAGGAACCTCATTTACGAGTCACCAATTTCGACAATTTACGCAAAAACTGGGTATTAAGCATATTTTGAATGCTGTCTCAACACCTCGGGCAAATGGCCAGGTGGAGCGGTTCAACAGGACCATCCTCGACGCGTTATCAACGAAATGCCACGGTAAAGATGACAGGAGTTGGGACGAATACGTGTCGGATATTCAAATAGGCCTTAATACCACAGTGCACAAAGTTACTGGTAAAAGCCCATCAGAATTGCTGTTTGGGTTCAGAATAAAAAGTAGTTCAGAAAATATATTGAATGAAGTTATAAACGAAACTATCAACAAAGTACCCGTGGAAGACTTAAGTGAAGTTAGGCAAGAAGCAATAGACCGCATTAATGACCAGCAAGCTAAAGATAAAGAAAATTTTGATGCTAAACGCTTAAAGGGTAAAGTATATACCGTAGGAGATCTAGTAAGCGTAAGAAGAGAAGTACCAAATGATGGAAAATCTAAGAAATTGACAGTTAAATTTCAAGGCCCCTACAGGATAGTAAAAGTACTCCCAAACGATCGCTATGTTATCGAAGATACACCGCTCACGCGGAAAAGTGGCAGTCGACGCTATGAAAACATAATTGCGATTGACAAAATGAAGCCTTGGCTTAGTTTTGATAAAAATTATGAAAGTAGTTCAGAATCTGATGCAGAAGAAAATCAAATCGGTGAATAGGTTAATACCACTATAAAATAATTAATGTTGATTTATATATAGGTATTGTCTTCTATCATAAATAGTCCCTACTTACTCGAAAATATTAATGATTATATATATACATTTTCTTTTTGGAATTTTATTTTGTATTTTACAATTACTGTTAAAATGTATCCATAAATAAAATGAAATTAATAGCTAGTAGATACAGAATTAGTTGTTTATTTAATTTATTAATCATTTATGATTTAAAAGATTTAATTCAGTAATCGAATAAGAATAAATAATTACGCTAAGTTGTAGTTGAAAACGGTAAAGAAATGTTAAGAATTTTAAAGCTAAATAAATAAATCATAGTTTTGCTTAAAAAGTAAGTAAATAAGTTATTTTCCTCTTGCGTTGCAATAACTAAGTAAGACTATTTTTCATTTATTTGGTATGAACGAATTTTACATTAAGTACCCAAATTAAATTTCTATTTTTCTTAGAGCGACGGGACTTGCTCTAACAGGATGGCCGAGCTGTAAGCGTAGCTATTAATTATAACATATTTATGATTAAAATTGTAAGCATAACTATTAATTTAAAGTCCCTTTTACGAATAAAAGACGTTCAATTGACTCAAGTTTGAAATCTGAGTGAGTGAGTGAATGTTATTCATTCGTCAACGTATAACATTCGCTCGTTCGTTTGCAACCGGCCGATGGCTCTGCGGGAAGGCAACGGGCAGTCAGTTGCTAGCTCTCGTCGAAGCACGAGCAATATATAAACTGAGAGTTATTTGTGCTATACTGTTGGATTGAGTTTAAGGTTAGTACATCGCCGGTTTTTCTTATTTAAAAGTGAGTTGATAAATTATAAGATAAGATAATTTCAGATTGTTGTGTACAGTAACTATTAAAGAGTTATTTTGTCATAATAAAAACATTCACAATCAATTAAGACTTTGACTTTCGGCCAATACCCATAATCGTGCCTAGGGCCTCGTTCAAATAACGCTTGCGACTTTCACTATTCTAGGAAATAAACATTTAGTATTTAAGTACCAACCTACGTAATACCTACCTAAGACTCAGTCTGTAAATAAAGTACCTACCTACTTAGTGTCAGGAATAAAATATTCAACGAAGAAATTACCCACACAAAAGTAAAAGGAAAATAACGTCTGAATTGTACGAGTATCTGGATTTTAATAAAATGTTTCATTTTGCCAGGAAATGCGGCCTCGTGACAAAAAAACGATATCAACGCCGTGTTCAAAGATGGCGGGAATACGGCGTCCAACCGCTCCTTTATTGTATCAAATGTAATTAAATGGATTGCGGAGGAAACTCTGCTGCTTAGTATTGTATCTTTTATGAGGGCTTTACGACCTTAGATAAGGCTCTTCGATAATGAGCCCTTTTATGCTGGAAGTGTAGTGGATCAGATGGCCTGTATGATTGGTTATTCATTTACCTATTAAAAAACCTGTAGAAATCCCAATATTTGTTGGTTTTCCGACATTTAGACATTACAAGTGAGTATTCATTTAGAAAATAATAATCAAAAAACTATCTAGTTTAACGTATATACAAAGAGCGAGCGTATCAAATCCCCTAACATAATGACAGTAAGTAGCCCCTGGTATCAGTAGAAGAGAACAAAGGAACGTGCATCCAATTATCCAATGGTAATCCTCGTTCCTGGAAGAGCACGCTGCTCGAGTCTGATCCAATTTGCCGGCGAGCTTTGCTGGTTCTGATAATGAAGTTCTTAGTCCATTCTGTGTCGTTTGACTGTTATGTTCTCTTGTGTGTGACTATTGTGTTATCTTGAAATCGACACCCCGAAATGAGATATTATATCCAGTTGTTGTTTTAACCCATTAATGACCCACTACAGGGTCGGGTCTCCTCTAACAATGAGAGGGATGTAGGCCTTAGTCCACCACGCTGGCCTACTGCGGGTTGGTGGACTTCACATGCCTTTGAGAACATTTTTTTTTTGTGAACTCTCAGGCATGCAGGTTTCCTCACGATGTTTTCCTTCACCGTAACAGCAGGTGATATTTAATTTTATAAATCGCACATAACTTTTTTACAAAGTCATTGGTGCGTGCCACTGGGATTCGAACCCGGACCCCTCGATTCGAGGTCGAATTCTAAGCCACTGGGCTATCATATTATATCCAGTAATGAGTAGCAAACCTGATGTTTAATCTCTGAAACTTATAGACACTCACCAACGTTTAATCTAAATAGGATAGAAGTCCTATCGTCATATCAATAGCAGGTGCGTGTATTTTTACTCATAGAGACTTCTTTATTAAAGTATGACAAAAGTTTATTAACAAGTATTGCTATCCAAAGGGGGAATGCAACCAGCATACCCTGCCGCAGGACAGTGGTTTGGACTCATTATTTTATTTGTAAAATTTTATTTTTATTTATTTTTATTAAAGTATGGTGACCATACCTCCCCAAGCAAAACAATAGACATTTAGAATATGCTGCTTCACGGCGGGTTAAAAGGCTGGTGGAATGATATTTTTCTGTGCGAGCTACAGTGGCTCTGTCCCGTGTAAAATGACATTTATGAGGACATTATTTATTAGGAGGTAAGAGGGAATCCAATCTCATTAACTAGCCGATACTGATAAGCTCTTCGCAGCTAAGTTCATTAGGTGTCGCGCCTATGCCGAGGAGACCGCACAATGATTGAGTCTACGATATTATAGTGGCGATGGAAATTGCTCTTGTAATCGTGTTTCTTGCTACATTGGGTCTATTGGAAACTGTTTAATCTTCGTCTTCTAGAATGAGCTTTAAATCTGAGAGAAATTGCTTGCAAATGTTGGATACTTTTAACTTCTTCTTAGCTTATTACGACTTTAACTTTTTACCATATTGTTATTTATTTTTGTTCATCGTGTTCAAAATCTTTAATAATCCTAATTAGCCGTTCTCTCTGTGCTTATATTTTCAGCATTCTTATTTTCGTTTTAAAGCAACTAATTTATATTTTTTATCTTTATTTCTTTATTCCCATTCTTTTTTCTTCTTTAGCTTTACTCTTATTCTCAATAACTGTTTCTATATTTTTCCGAGTACCTTTCATGCTCCTAATTAACCTAACGTCCTGTCTGTGTTTATACTGTTACGACTCTGTTCCTTAGTTCTCGTATGTACCTAACTTTAAAATATTTATCGCTTTTCCCGTGGTTTTATTTTTGCCTTTTTATTATTCTTAAGAATTCGCGCGTATTTTCCTTATTTAATGAAGGCTAGACTCGCATCCAGACATACACATACCAACGTCGTAGTCGCTTCCGGTCGGCTTTCTCCAGTCCCCCGACGCCCGGAGTCATTAGAAATGTGCCCAGGCAGAATAACTAGAACAGACGTCTGACGTACCAGCGATTCTGGTTGTCGGTGGGTGAAGCTTTTTTATAACAAATTATTTAATTTGAATTCTTTATTATACCCATTTATTATATTAAAATTCGGCCTCTTATTTGCCCGGCTTCAAATCTCAGTGAGATGTCACTGGGATTTGAACGTACGACTTTCTTAAAAGTTATGTGCGCTTTGGAAAATTAAATATCACCTGCTGCAACGGTAAAAGAAAACACCGTGAGGAAACCTGCTTGCCTGAGAGTTCCCCTATATATTCTCAAAGGCATGTGAAGTCCACCAACTCGCATCAGGCCAGCGTGGTGGACTAAGGCTTCCATCCTTCTCATTGTGAGAGAAGACCCTACGGTGATTCGTTAATGGGTTACAGACACAAAGAACACATCTCAACCAAAAGGTACGTAGCGATTCATTGCAATTTTCGATACTACGTATTTTGTATGCATTTTTAAATTCAAAGCACGTCTCTTAAGAGGGCACCGAGCTTTTTATATGAAATTTGTGTTAGTTTGATGTCGTGCTGTGTCGTTATTACGAAAGCTATAGCTATGCAATTACTAGGTAAGAAACTTAAGGATATACTCTATACATCATGTGTTTCAGAAACACGATTACTTGTAGTTTCCTAGATAGAAAAAAAATCCAAAGTAAGCTCTTAAAAGTTAAATAAAAGCATAGTATGGCGTAAATACTTCACGGAAGGTTATCAGTTTTTGAATAATAATAAAACGATATGTTTTCTATAACTTATGCGTTGTACATTTTCAAAATGTTTACTTGTTTGATAATAAGAAGGAAATACCTAAAATATCGCGCGTTCCGCCCATTCTACGCAGAGCTACCGCGCTCCCCCCATGTCCGCTTTAGTCCCGCTTCGGCGTTTAGACGGGGAGGTTGTGTCGCTTGTGGACAAAGCGTTGCCTAGCAACCACTGTCAAGCAGCGCTGTCAAGAGTACGCAACATTGTTGTTTTATTAGTTGAAATGGATTCATGGTAATAAGGTTGTCACATCATAAGTTTAGCAATTAATTTTTTGTTTGATCGGTTTGACCATATTAAGTTGCAGTTTGTACTTTTAAATTAAAAAACAGTAAGGATACTTATATCTACATCTGCATCTACACTAATATTATAAAGAGGAAAGATATTTGTATTTTTGTGTGTATGTTTGTAATGAATAAACTCAAAAACAATTGTGGCAATTTAAAAAATTCTTTCACCATTGGAAGGCTACATTTAGCCTGAGTAACATAGGCTATATAAAAAAAATGAAAATCCAAGGTGGCCGCCGCCACAAAATGGCGGATTACATAGTTTCCACAACTGCCTCTATATGGGTATCAAATGAAAGGGCTTGATTAGTAGAATAGAGCTTACTATGAAGAAAATGAAAATCCAAGATGGCCGCCTCAACAAAGTGGCGGATTACATATTTTCCACAACTGCCTCAATATGGGTATCAAATGGAAGGGCTTAATTAGTAGAATGGAGCTCATTCTGAGAAAATTAAAAAATAAAGTCAATAGATTGATAGTTTGTAAATAAAACCGTTTAACATTATAAACTTTTTTTATGTATTTAATTTTTTTGGATTTTCGCAACGGACATTTCGCGACAATCCTAAAAATACATTTTATGGTTTGTTTACATCGTGTCCACATCGAACGTGTACGTATTGCACGTGCAAGTGCAAGTATAGGTAGAAATATATATTTACTTTTATATAATGTTTTACAGTTTAATTAATCTAACTAGATTAATGCACCTACAAGTCAATGATTTTGAAGTCAATAATTTGGAAGAACCACGGACTCGTACTTAAGTATAAAAATCATGCCTACGCTGCTTTGCGATAACCAACCAATACCTACTACCTATTTAGTGGGAAAAATTTACTGAATGAAATTTACCTACTTTAAATAGAATTGAATCGTCCTCTGTATTTCTTTTTTATTTTTACAGGGTAATTTATTTCATACATTTTTGATGTCGGTTTAATTTTTTTTAATTATTTTTTTTCGTAATTTTTAGTTTCATATCACGGAAACTACTGGACCGATTTTGATGAAAATTATTTACCATTCCCTAAGTTGCACAAAATGCAAACGAACACAAAAAGAACGAACACGATCCGTCAATTAGTGATAATAAACATATCTACATATATATATAATGATCCTTTCACGGTAAATGTTGCTCCAGTGTGAAGTCATAATAATTGTTGATCCACCTATTTCACGTGTTTGTGTTACGTGGGGGACTAAATAAATGTCTTTTTAAAAACTTATCACTTTATTACCACAACTATATTATAAACTTATTACTAAACACAAAGAAAGAGTCAAAGAAACAGAGTAATAGTGAGGACTGGAATCGGAGATAGAATGTGTCGGGTTTGGGGATGCGCGAGTATTTATATGATTGGGAAAGGAGGGGATAGCTGAGCGGCGCGGTGAGGGGTGTGAGGGTTGTTAACTAATGAGTTAATTACTATTTATTACATAAGGCTTATTTACTAGGCTTATGAGTCTAAGGGTTAGTATATAACAATGTGTAAATAAAATGAGTAGACAAAGAGTTGTTAGTAGGTAGGTATATCTTAGGACTATCTTAGGACTATGGGATGTAGTGGAGGGCGTACGTAACACCTCCCCCCTTAGAATAAAGATCGGGGCTTCGTTGAAGTGCCCGATTTTTTTGGGATTTCAGCTTCTTCTTCGTCTTCTGAAATGCATGATGTGTTAGATATGGAAGTCATTGGAATTTCCACATTCTGCCTTCTTCTTGAGTTGTCGAAGCAGTTATTAAAGATTTGGATGCTTCGGGGTTCTTCACCGTTAGGGTTCCAGCATAGAGGCCAGAGTCGCCGCCAGGGACAGCATTTGCAAATAAGGAATGTAAGCATAGCTATTCCGAGTGCGATAGTGGAGAAGGATAACGTTGATATCGTATTGTTTTTAAACTTCTGCTTCTGTTCTTCTAGGATTCGGTGTTGGTTGTTGATTTGGTCTTTGATTACCTTCAAAGCGTCAAGAGGAACGTTCTTGATAGTAATAGGTGAAAGTTCCGGAGGAGTTGATTTGAGTTTATCATGAATGCAGTTATCTTCGAGGTCCACTGTGATAATTGGGTGTGTTAGGTTGGATTCGGTGTCCTTTTCTGCGCTCAGGGTGATGAATGCAGTGTAGAATTTGCAACCTGGATTCATGGAGATGATGCCTGCGTCTGAAATTTCTTTATGTTGAATGTTATCTCCACATTCGATAACACATGGAGTACGCTTCTTAAGTATGAAGATCCACTTGTTGTTTTCTATTGCTTGAAACGTGTCGATGTGGGCGGAAAATGTTGTTGGTTCGCAAAATGATGGTAGTTCTTTGCTTGTTGCCTGAAGTATCGCCATTTCACAGTTCGGTCTCGAGTTATAGTTATAGACAGGCAGGTTTCTACATACTCTTCTTCTCGGCGCGAAGATTTTGCAATTGTCGAGGTAGCTCGAAGACACGTAGTGTTGACGTGTAGATGAAGTGGCAAGATAAGTATGCTCGGGGAATAGGGTGGAATAAAGAGGAGAATTGGCATGTTTGATTGGTATGGAATACATATGGAAAAGGGAAAACTTTTCGTTTTTCACTAAAGGAAATTCTATTACATAAACTAGTTTATTCATGTAGATGTAGGATGTGATTGTAGTCGATTCTAGGATGTCGTGTATGTTTCCTATTGTGATAGGTGCAACAAGATTGTTATTAGATCTTATGTGACTTGTAGCTAAAAGTTCCTTGTAGATACGTGCAGTAGAGATGATTGAAGGGTGGATCGCCCCTGACTTAATAAACAAGATGCTTGTTACAATGTCATCTAGTTCTTTTTGTAGTGAAACTACTGATTCTAGAAGTTGAATAGAGATAGAAGATATTTGTTCTGATGCTTGTAAGTCGAATATAATTTTGTTGGTCTTATTTAAATAAGAACTTAGTTTTTGGAGATTATCGTTGATCGAATATTCGTCATAGGATATACGTAAAATAGTTTCATTGAAGTTAGTAATAGTCGAAGAAATAATTTGTAGTTGTTGATTTAGAATTTGATTTTGGTCTAACTGTTGTTTTTCTAATGAATCAATACATTGATCATAATATTTTGCATCTTTTGCATCTGGAGTGCCTATGAGCCATTTTAGGACGGTGCTCAAGCCATCTATTAATTCTCGTTTGACACGGTGGTTATTGGTATAGTAACTTAATTCACTTAATCTAGTTTCAATTTTATCAAAATTAACTTTAATAAATGAGTTCGTCGTATAAGCGCTAGGTGTAGTATATTTATAATTATTAACTAGGGATTCGTAGTTAGTGATTAAACGTTTTAAAGAGTCGCGTGATAGGGTTAAGGGTTCTAGGTTTCTATATAAGACTAATTTCCAAGAATTTTCCGCTATAAGGACATCACCAAGAGGTTGATAGTAGAATCCTGATTTAGAAGGTAATTGATCTATCGTGATAGTACTTCCATCAACACTTATTATTGTGGAGTACCTGGAATGGATAAAACATTTTGTTGAATTAGCTTATTTGTTTTAAACTTAGCGATGTAGAATGATTTTGTAAATATATAGATTTTGTAAAGAAGTATGTAAAATAAGAACTTAACTATAGAACATATAATAAAACTAAAATAGGGATTATTCATAATTTCGTTAAACTTATTTTCTAAGTGAGGTGGCCTATGTGTAGAATGAGGAATAGGGTTTGCCATCTCTGGGTGAGGTAACCTGAAAGGATACCATTAATGTTCATTATTTATGTCTAATACAGGTCTTAACCTATTGCCATGCACGAGTTGGGTTTTTCCAGACTTTTTAATCAGATAGTTTTCATTAAAACCTTTTCTAATAACTTCGTATGGTCCATCCCACTTACTATCTAGATTATTTGGATTTGGAACTTTGAGCATAACACTATCTCCTAACTGAAAGTCAGCTATATTTTTTATATGACTATCGTAGCGTGATTTAGCTTTCTCTTTCGTAATATTAAGGTTGCGTTGAGCTATGTCGCGAGATATTTTAAGTCTTTCATTGAGATCGTTAAGGTAGTCGTTTGTTGTATATTCGCGACTTTCTTTAAGAGTGTATAATAACCGAGGTTTGTACCCAAATAGAAGTTCATGGGGTGTGAAGCCAGTGGATTGGTTTAGTGACGTATTATGGCACATTATTGCAAGTGGTACGATACGGTCCCAATTGTGCGATGTTTTTGTAGAGTACATTCGGATGTGATCTCTGAGAACTGCATGGAATCGTTCTAAGGAACCGTTGGTTTGTGGGTGATATGCTGTACTAAATGTATGGTTAGAACCTAATAACTTGATGAGATGTTTTAGAATATTATTAACAAATTCGCCACCTTGGTCTGAATGGAAACGTTTTGGAATACCATAGTGTTGACAGAAAATGAGAAGGGATTTAGCAATTGTAATAGCTTGTTTATCGGGAATGGGGTAAGCTTGAACGAATCTAGTTAAATCGTCTTGTAGTGTCAGTATATATTTATTACAGTCACCTGTAATATCGGAATAGGATACTAAGTCAATAGTTACTCGTTCGAATGGTTCTGTGGAAGAAGTTGTAATTACCATAGGTGCTTTAAATATTTTTCGTTGTATTTTGTTACGCTGGCATGTCTTACAGTTGTTAACGTAATCCTTTATAATATCTGTCATGCCTTTCCAGAAATATTCAGATCTTATTTTTCGTGTTGTTTCTACAATGCCTCTATGTCCTGACAGAGGGTCGTCGTGAAAGGTTTTTAGGATTTCAGGAATTTCTTCAGGAGCTGGATGTTTGATCCTACTTTCACAAATAGTGATGTTACATTCATAGTAATCAGCTAAATATGCGGTAATATGCAATTGGTCGTTACCTCGTAACTTACATGTGGGATCGTTCTTAAGATCTGGGACGTAGAGAGTTTTTATATTGTTGTTATGTAAACAACTTAAGAGGGTTTTGAAATAACTTTCAGAATCCCATGGGTTAAAGTGGGTCGGTCTTGTGCATCCGAACATTATGTTTTGTTTGGTATTTGAAACTAATAAATCTGTGTCGTAGAGTGCTTTGGGTTTGTTCAAGTATGGGTCCACTTGAGAACATACGGAAATTGCTTTATTGAAAAGGTCGTTCTTATCTGAGAGTTCGCATGAAATAGGAATAAATATGTCTTTATGTCGTTCGTCTAAGAGGTTGTCAGGAGAAATATGGAGATTTGGAGTGTCAAAGTTATAAGTTGAGTTTTCAGCGAAGTGGGAATAATTTATTTGTAAATAATCGTCTGAAGTATCTTGAGTGGGTATTGGGATATCGGATTCAAGTGTGGAATTTACTGCATTGGTGTTCATAACAGGAGGTCGTGATAAGGCATCTGCGTTAGTGTTGTTTTTACCTGCTTTGTAAATAACTTCGTAGTCGTATTCTTCGAGTTTGAGTCTCCATCTAACAAGACGACTACCTGGGTCCTTGATTGAAAATAACCATGTTAAAGGTTTATGGTCTGTTACGATTTTAAACTTTCTACCAAACAAGTAAGGTCGGAAATGTTTTACAGCCCAAACTATGGCTAGTAGTTCGCGTTCAATTGTAGAATAGTTAGATTCGGCTTTATTAAGAGTACGAGATGCATATGCGATTGGAAGGTCTTTACCAACTACGCCTTGAGATAAAACCGCGCCAATGGCGTGTATAGAAGCGTCAGTAGTTAGAATAAATTCTTTTGTGAAATCAGGGTATTGCAAAATAGGCGGACTAGTGAGGAGTTGCTTGCATTGTTCGAATGCTGTTTGTTGAGATTCTCCCCAAATGAACGGAATGTCTTTCTTAAGGAGACTAGTAAGAGGTTTTGTTATTTTGCTGAAATTAGAAATGAATCGGCGGTAATATCCTGTAAGACCTAGGAAAGCTTTAATGTCTTTACAACATTTTGGGGTTGGAAAATTTTCGACAGCCTGGATTTTGTCTGGATTGGGTTTAACACCTTCATTAGATATGATATGACCAAGATATGCTACTTCGTGTCTTAGAAATTCGCATTTATCAGGCTGGACTTTGAGTTCATATTTCTGTAGCCTAGAGAATACTTCGCGGAGTTTTTGTTCGTGTTCTTGTAAACTAGATGCGAATACGACAATGTCGTCTAGGTAAACGAAACATTTTTCGCCTTGTAAACCTGAGAGTACAGAATCCATTACACGTTGGAAGGTAGCAGGTGCATTCTTAAGGCCAAAGGGCATCCTTTTGTATTCGTAATGACCATAAGGGGTGTTGAATGCTGTTTTAGGTATGTCTTCAGGTTCAACTTCTAGTTGGTGAAATCCTGAGGCAAGGTCTAATGTAGTAAAGTACTGAGAGTGTCCAAGTTTGTCTAGAATGTCAGTGATGTTTGGAAGAGGATAGCTATCGCCTACAGTTACGTCATTTAGTTTACGATAGTCAATGACTAAACGCCATTTTTGTTTCCCGGACGCATCTAGTTTCTTAGGTACTACCCAGATGGGGCTACTCCAAGGAGATGTACTAGGTTGTATGATATCTTGTTCTAGCATTTTTTGAACTTGAGTTCGGACTTCGTTTTCATGAACTTGTGGGAATCTGTATGTCTTAGTATGAATGGGAACGTTTGGTGTTGTAGGAATTCGATGCTTTGTATGATTACTGAATGTAAGGGAATCGCCTTCTATAAAGAATATGTCAGAGTATTCAGTAATAATTCTATCTAATGATTCTGTTTCTTCAGAGTTCAAATGTTCTTTTCTTATCAACTGCATAACTTTGTTTTGTTTATCAACGGAGTTTAAATTATTTATCATAATGGGTTGGTCGATAATTGTTTCAATATGGTTATCATAGTCATAAGGGTGTACATTAATAATAGGGGTGGTGATTAACTTATCGGTCTTAGAAGTGTTTACACAAGTTATAGCAAATGAGTTGTTTACGATGTTAACTAATGCGCTAGGAATAATAACATCGTTATCTAATGTTTGTTTTTCGACTATTGCTATGCCTGAGTTAAGACTATTAGTTTTACATCTAATTACTGTTTCGGATCGATTAGCAAGGAATTGTTTATTTGTATTGTCATTCTGATTATTGGGAAGCAATTCGTTAAGATAGTGAAGTTTGTAGGTTTTATCTTGAATACGCATCGTTTTCGACTGTATGTAAATATTCACATTGAATTTTGTCATGAAATCATTACCGAGAATACCGTCTGCTTTTATATTAAGATTAGCTACATGGAATTTGAATTTAGGGAAGTTATCTAATGATATTTCGGTGGAGCCAAAACTGTTTGTAGTTGCGTGTGAACTTGAAACGCCTATTATAGAAACTATATCTGAGTCGTTAATATGAGCTGAGCCTATTTTATCTCGTCTTATAATAGAAATTCCCGCACCGGTATCAATGAGAAGAGTAACAGGGTGTTTTTCAATATAGAAAGTACAGTGGAGTAGATTTTCAGGAGGGATATCGTTTAGAGGGGAAATAGCATAAGATTGAATACTAGGATTTGAATTATCTGGAATTAATTTCTGGATTTCGGAGTTAGTTGAGTTAGTTTTAGATTTCGGTTTAAGGATTTTGCGCTTAGTGTATTTTCGATAATTAGTAGAAATTGTAGGCTTATTAGGTTTGTTAGACTTAGTGAAGTTAGTAGAGTCAGTGGAATTGGTAGAAATAGTAGAATTATTAGATATAGTAGAATTAGTAGAGTCAGTGGAATTAGTAGAAATAGTAGAATTAGTAGAAATAGTAGGTTTTATTGGGTTGGTAGTGTCGGTACTGAGGGTTTGGGGCTGGTTACCCTGTTCGTGAGTTACCGATGGGATTGGTAATGCAGTCTGCGTTTCTGCATCTTTTGTTTGTCTACGATAGACTGGGGCCGCAGTTTGCGTAGCTGCGTCTTTGTATTGTCTCCGATAGACTGGTGACGCACTATGCTTGTTATTTGCAGCTTTTGTTTGTCCCCGATGGACTTGATTTAATAAACTATTATTTGATTGAGACTGTGTTGTTGTAGAGTGGTATTTATTTATTATTCTAGTTGGAGGTTCTCCATGTTCGGGAACGAAATCTGATCGGTCGTTGAGCAGGATACTGTAGCGGTTTCCAAGGAGCTGCTCATCTCGTTGGTCGCTTCGGAGTTTAAATGATTTACACGCGTAGGTGGTGCTGGTAAGGCACGCTGTATGGGTAAACGCGTTGGGTTGTTTGGGAGACTGTGTGTTTGAGAATTACCACGGATGTTATTATTGTATGCCCTTTTTCGACACTCAGAAATAGTATGTCCTATGTTTTTACAATAGCTACATGTTTTAGTGTTTGATCTAGAATTATCTGGACGGAAAGGAATAGAATTATATGTTTGTGGTGATGAATTGTATTGTGTAATTGATTTTGTTCTGGCATGGTTTGTATTGACATTTTTGAATAGGGCTTGCCTAGCTGCGTTCATCATCCTAATCTTGTCCTCTTGCATTGCAAACCTTCCTGCATTGGAGAGACAAGAAAATCCTTTTGTTCGAAGCATGGTTCCTATTTCGGAGCTAACACCGTTTATGAATACGCTTAAGGCGGTTTCTTCTGTGGTCGTTACTCTACCGGTCAACGTACTATCGGATATCTCTGTATTTAATTTTTCTATTATTTTACTTCGGCAAAGGTCTACCCTGTGGAAATAATCTGTTAGACTTTCCCCGGGTTTTTGGAACATAGATTGTAATTCAAGATTTAGGTGAGCAATGGTTTTAACATTCGAGAATTTTTCTATGAGATATGTTTTGAGATCATTCCAACAAGCATATTGTTTGCAGTGGACGTCGGAAGCGCCCGCGCCTATTATGTTATTTAACGCGTAAACTAATAATATAGCTTTATTGTCTTCGCTTGCTAATTTAAACGCGGAATCACATGATCTAATGAATCTATACACCTGGTTATGTTGTGTGGTGTCAAATGATGGTATGAGTTTGAGTAGGGTGTTTATGTCTAGACTCATTGTTTTGATGTTTGAGGTTGATGTGTGTGGAATAGAAATTTCGTCAGATTTTTCAGAATTTTGTTCGGATTTTATAGATAGAGGCATAGGGAATATATGGTATATATGAGTTTGTAATAAAATAGAATAACACAATAGTAATGGAGTAACAAAGGATCGAGCAGACAAATTAAGCCACTTACCACAGTAACAGGATAATGTTCAGGATCATCGCAGGTTCGGCGTACTTTCAAAAGCCTTCAGCTACCAGACGTCGATCTTCTTCGATGCCCGTTTGTACGTCTTTTTCGCGAATTTAATCCTACCGACTGCGCCAAACTTGTTACGTGGGGGACTAAATAAATGTCTTTTTAAAAACTTATCACTTTATTACCACAACTATATTATAAACTTATTACTAAACACAAAGAAAGAGTCAAAGAAACAGAGTAATAGTGAGGACTGGAATCGGAGATAGAATGTGTCGGGTTTGGGGATGCGCGAGTATTTATATGATTGGGAAAGGAGGGGATAGCTGAGCGGCGCGGTGAGGGGTGTGAGGGTTGTTAACTAATGAGTTAATTACTATTTATTACATAAGGCTTATTTACTAGGCTTATGAGTCTAAGGGTTAGTATATAACAATGTGTAAATAAAATGAGTAGACAAAGAGTTGTTAGTAGGTAGGTATATCTTAGGACTATCTTAGGACTATGGGATGTAGTGGAGGGCGTACGTAACATTTGCTCAGCTCCGCTTCGCGCAACATGATATACTTTGATCCGTCCTGAATATACTTGTGACGTCGGTGGATCTGCACTCGCACATTTTCGACATACTCGTCAGCTGTTTGACCAACATTCGTTGATCCATTAACGGTCAAAAAAATTATACTGAATGTGATTTTTAAGATCCGGAGTACATTGAACTTAAATGTGACATTTGCTTAGACTAAGTTGATCCGGCCGAAACAAAAACAAAAATCATACTGAATGTGATTTCTTAGATCCGGAGTATATTTAACTTGCTTAGACTAAGTTGATCCGTCTGAAACAAAAACAAAAATCATACTGAATATGATTTCTTAGATCCGGAGTATATTTAACTTAAATGTGACATTTGCTTAGACTAAGTTGATCCGGCCGGAGCACAAAATTGACTCTTACTGCGCTCTTCTGGCGCTGGCTTACGGGCGATTTTCGCGTGTCGCTGCTCACTATTCAAGTCACGCCGGAAGACCAGGGGCCATCCATGGTACCTGCCGATCACACCGCGCCCTTTAATTGGAAAGGGTCACTGGAAAAGGGTCGCGGTGTCCGGACCTCTGCGCGCCGGAACACTTTTGGCAACTGCGACCGGACTGAAGAAGACGGAAAGGAGCCTACCTACCCCCCACCACTCACCCCGCGCACCATGGAGGTCAGGTAGGTCCGCCCCCCTCACAGGCCCCGACTGCAGCGGCCGGCGAGCGTCCCGCGCCGCTAATAGTGGCGAAGATGCTACCCAACTGGGTAGTGGACCTCAGAGCGCTGCGGGACATAAC
>CAJHUV010000003.1:0-32979 GCA_905147235.1 Erynnis tages | reverse complement strand
GGTCCAGCGCCCTCCGCCATATCGCGGGAGAAACTGTCAGGACTATGTGCCCGGTGAGGGGGGTTCCTGGCCTTCTTACGATATTTTACTGCTATCCCTGTCCTCTTCTTGGTCGAGGCCGGTGAAGATTTCCTGTTCTGGTTCCTAAGGGCGCTTATGACTTCTTCATTGCTATGCTTAGATAGCACGTCCCTAAGAACCAGAAGAGGGTCCTTATTTTTCACCTCCTCGACCATTAAGTTTTCTCCAGCTTTCTCTAGCCGCTCCTTTATTTTAGCTCGATCCTCTCTCGTCTCACACCCTACTACCACCTTGCTGTCTTTCGCCTTCCTCACCCTTTCTACCTTTACCCATCCCTCTTTCGCGTTTATGGCCTTCCTCACTTTTTCCATGACGATTTCCCCTGTGTCCTTGCCGTTGCTGGAGGATATGACTACGGAATGTAGCGCCGCTCTCTCTTGAGTATTTTCGGTTCTCTGGACCGCGGCCACAACACTCGCGTAGGATGGTAATCTTTGTGATTGCTGTTGTGTCTCCAGCAATTTTTCTGAGTTCTTCCGTCTTGTCTATGGAA
Organism: Erynnis tages; assembly: GCA_905147235.1. Classification (NCBI taxonomy): domain Eukaryota; kingdom Metazoa; phylum Arthropoda; class Insecta; order Lepidoptera; family Hesperiidae; genus Erynnis; species Erynnis tages. The sequence goes on along the minus strand of CAJHUV010000003.1, from coordinate 32,405 downwards.
GTTTTTAGGGCCTCCACCTTTACCACACTATCTTTTAGTAGTGTGGTATGTTCTTCTATCATCTTTTGTAGGCGACCTACCTGCTCGTCATTACATTTTTTGGCCGTATCTGTTGGCGGGGTTTCCCTGATCGGCTCTGGCCTCTGTTTCTCTATTGCCAGTGTATACAGACGGTCTAGGCACTTTTTCAGTTCAGCTTTGATGCTGCCTTTGAGGTTCTTAAATTTATCTAGGTTCTCCACTCCCTTTTTATAGACTGCTTCTACCTCGGTGGCCACGTCAGGGTAGTACTCCCGTGCTGCTCTCGGGGATCTCACCGGGCTGGGTGTGTGAGCAGTGGCCACTCTTTTAGTAACAGTATTTGTTGCTAAAGGTGGCCTTTCCCTTGGAGGTGGTGTTACCTGGAATTTTCGGGGGGTGGGTTGCTCTGCATGATCATGTTGCATAGCCTCTAAATATTCCCTCTCGTACCGCTCAGAAATTTCCTTGTCAGGTGTGTAAATTTTTGATACCGTCTTTACCGCTTTTGGCGCTCTCGGACTTGCGTTTGGTTTATTAGAGGAGGGTGGGGTCTTCACTGCTGACTGGTCTGTTGGGACTTCCTCCCGCCCTTTCAGGCAACGGTCTGCGCTCGCTGTAATTGGTGCGCCGGGAGGGTCCAGCCCTGTCCTCGCGAATTATCGACGGCCTGTCACTTTTTATTGGTGTGCGGTACATTTTTGAGTTTCGATCAGGGACTCTATATATTTCTGGATGTATAATAATGTGTATGTGTCAAAATTTGTAAGGGCTATATTTGTAGAAGTTGTAAAAGGCCTTACAAATAAAACAGTTAAAAATATTGAGTCCAAAATTAAATTAATTGTGTCAAAGTAGACAAAGCAACAATAAGACTCTTTATAGAGCAAATTATAAATTGGAGTTTTTATTTTTATACACTAAGTATACGTCTACTTAACTTATATATATAGTTACAAAATAAGATTTCTACAAAAAATAAAACAAAAGATAAAATTCAAAATACTAAAAATGTAGAGATTATGTAGAGTCCTTACAGTCACAACGATTTAGAGACCATGGGCCGCTCAGTCCAGTGGTGAAAACCGCAGCCTTCTACGACCACGGGTTCGGGAGTTATGGCTGTTTTAAAATTTTCAATATGGCGGACAAAATGGCCGCTGAAATTTGTGTGCCCTATAACTCCCGACTCCCTGATCCCAGAAAGCTCGGGTTTGGAGTATACAACATAAAAGAGCGGCTCCAATGAACTGCAATAAAAATCTGCTCTACAATTTTGGACTCTACATAGAGTCACAGTTGCGCACAGTCACAATTTAACCTTATCCTAATGACTTTAGTCCAAACCGCATCCCCGTACGATGTTCGGTTTCAAAGATACGACCGTTTGAAGTTTGCCAATATGGCGGCCAAAATGGCTGTGTGAGAGGACCCTTATATATAAGTCCGGTCGTGGTTGTCCAAAAGTACCCGAGTTTGGGCTTGTTTTACTGGATTTCACTTAACGAATCCAAAAGTCAAGACTAAATTGTGGTAACTATCCCCCCCCGATTTAATATTTAGAAAATTTGCTAAAAAATTTACAATATTACATTGAAAAAATACTAAAATTAATTTTAAAATTCTAAAAACTTCACCGAATTAATTATTTAATGTAACTCTAATTTAACATAACAAATTAAGGATTCTGGGGGTGGTATTTACCCCACCACGTGGACACCCCCAAAATTAAAAAATTTATATCTAAAAAACCTGTAGATAGAAAAATTTGAAATTTTCACAATATGTACTACTAATTTATTGCTATTTTTAACAATAATAAAAATGGGGGGTCAAAGATCATTTGAAGCAGTTACAATTTTTTGAAAATTACCCTAAAATTTAAAAGCTAATATCTTTAAAACTACTGAACCTTTTCTTTTTCTGAAAACGGCTATCGTCGTCTTCCGTTGGGCTTCTTCCGACTGGATCGATCAACTTCCCAGGCCTCCGGTATATCTGTGACCTCGTGGCCACGTGGAAGTTGTTTTTTTGGCGATATTTTCGCCCTTGGGGGCGAAAAAAATCCAAAATTGGTATCCAGTGAAAGAGCTCGTCGGCGCCCTTCTGGCAACACCAAAAAACATATATGTTGTCGATCGTTTCCGACCAGCGTATTTTTTTTAAAGTTTGAAGTTTTACACAAAACTCACTTTTTTCATTAATAACTTCCGTGTCCTTTCACTTATTTTCACACACAATGTACCGTTTTATCGGGCGTATTTTTCCGCGTCTTTTGATATATAACACTCTCACATACGACGAAAAAATACCACTTTTCGGAATTTTTGATTGATTTTCTTGGCACTTAGGAACGCGGAGCGACGTTGGGCACGTTTTATCGCAACGGGGGATGGTTGCGCAACTCGGTTAGGTTAGGTTAGGTTAGGTTAGGTTAGGTTAGGTTAGGTTAGGTTAGGTTAGGTTAGGTTAGGTTAGGTTAGGTTAGGTTAGGTTAGGTTAGGTTAGGTTAGGTTAGGTTAGGTTAGGTTAGGTTAGGTTAGGTTAGGTTAGGTTAGGTTAGGTTAGGTTAGGTTAGGTTAGGTTAGGTTAGGTTAGGTTAGGTTAGGTTAGGTTAGGTTAGGTTAGGTTAGGTTAGGTTAGGTTAGGTTAGGTTAGGTTAGGTTAGGTTAGGTTAGGTTAGGTTAGGTTAGGTTAGGTTAGGTTAGGTTAGGTTAGGTTAGGTTAGGTTAGGTTAGGTTAGGTTAGGTTAGGTTAGGTTAGGTTAGGTTAGGTTAGGTTAGGTTAGGTTAGGTTAGGTTAGGTTAGGTTAGGTTAGGTTAGGTTAGGTTAGGTTAGGTTAGGTTAGGTTAGGTTAGGTTAGGTTAGGTTAGGTTAGGTTAGGTTAGGTTAGGTTAGGTTAGGTTAGGTTAGGTTAGGTTAGGTTAGGTTAGGTTAGGTTAGGTTAGGTTAGGTTAGGTTAGGTTAGGTTAGGTTAGGTAGGTTAGGTTAGGTTAGGTTAGGTTAGGTTAGGTTAGGTTAGGTTAGGTTAGGTTAGGTTAGGTTAGGTTAGGTTAGGTTAGGTTAGGTTAGGTTAGGTTAGGTTAGGTTAGGTTAGGTTAGGTTAGGTTAGGTTAGGTTAGGTTAGGTTAGGTTAGGTTAGGTTAGGTTAGGTTAGGTTTAGGTTAGGTTAGGTTAGGTTAGTTAGGTTAGGTTAGGTTAGGTTAGGTTAGGTTAGGTTAGGTTAGGTTAGGTTAGGTTAGGTTAGGTTAGGTTAGGTTAGGTTAGGTTAGTTAGGTTAGGTTAGGTTAGGTTAGGTTAGGTTAGGTTAGGTTAGGTTAGGTTAGGTTAGGTTAGGTTAGGTTAGGTTAGGTTAGGTTAGGTTAGGTTAGTTAGGTTAGGTTAGGTTAGGTTAGGTTAGGTTAGGTTAGGTTAGGTTAGGTTAGGTTAGGTTAGGTTAGGTTAGGTTAGGTTGGTTAGGTTAGGTTAGGTTAGGTTAGGTTAGGTTAGGTTAGGTTAGGTTAGGTTAGGTTAGGTTAGGTTAGGTTAGGTTAGGTTAGGTTAGGTTAGGTTAGGTTAGGTTAGGTTAGGTTAGGTTAGGTTAGGTTAGGTTAGGTTAGGTTAGGTTAGGTTAGGTTAGGTTAGGTTAGGTTAGGTTAGGTTAGGTTTAGGTTAGGTTAGGTTAGGTTAGGTTAGGTTAGGTTAGGTTAGGTTAGGTTAGGTTAGGTTAGGTTAGGTTAGGTTTGCTCGAGGATCCTTTCCGGGCCGGGTTACGTTGCGGTAGAGTGGGGCCCTTTGGCGGTGATCGGCTGCTACATTTCTCCGAACGTCAGCTTAGCGACATTCGAGGGGGTGTTAGATGGAATGGCTAGCTGCGTTTCGGAGCTGCCTCCCTCGCCCTGTGCTGGTGCTGGGCGATTTCAATGCCCATTCCAGGGCGTGGGGTGGCGGCCGAGATACTGCCAGGGGTGATACAACCCTCGAGTGGGCCGCCGGCCTTGATTTGAGGCTTCTGAATAGGGGCAATATCAGCACGTGTGTCCGCTTGCAGGGGGAGTCGATCATCGATCTTTCATGGGCGTCTCCCTCTGCTGAGCGTCTGGTGACTGGCTGGAGGGTGGCGGAAGACCTGGTCACTCTTTCCGACCACCGCCATATCCTCGTCGATATAGCCCCTATACACCCGAATATGACACATGAGACCCGCCGTAGAGAAGAGCCACTGCGGCGCTGGGCAGCCCGGCGTCTCGACAGAGACCTGCTGGTTGCCGCTGCCCATGTAGTGGACTGGTCAGACTCCGGCGGGGGACATGGAAAACCCGGAAGAAGAGGCGATCCGACTCCGTGACGACATGGTGGCGATCTGCGACACAGCAATGCCAAGGGTCAAACCTGGCAGAAAGGGGCCGGCTTACTGGTGGTCGCAGAATATCGCCCAGCTGCGCACGGCATGTCTGATCGCCAGACGGCGCTACACGCGTGCCCGAAGACGACGGTCCTCTACCGAGGAGGAGAAGGCGGAGAGGTACCGGGAGTATCGGGCCGCGACGGTGGCGCTACAGACCGCCATCGCCGACAGCAAGGCGGGGAGCTGGAACGAGCTCCTGGAGGGACTGGACAGGGATCCGTGGGGGGCGCCCCTTATAAAATGGTCCTGGGCAAGCTCCGCCCATGGGTTCCTCCCCTCACGGAGACCCTTGATCCTGTGTTTGTGACCACCGTGGTCGATACCCTGTTCCCCAGGAGTACGGAGGATCCTGGCCATCTGTCGGCGATGCCGGTCCACTCGGATTGGACGGACGAATTGGCCGTGACGGAGGCGGAGTTGGAGTGGGCGGTCAGGCGCATGTCGTCGCGCAGCACAGCTCCAGGTCCCGACGGAATCCCGGATCGGGCCTGGACGACAGCGCTGCCCATTTTGGGCGAAAGACTGCGGCGCTTGTTCACACTCTGCCTTCGTCGCGGTCACTACCCAACAGACTGGAGGCGGGCGAAGCTGGTGCTCCTGCGCAAGTGGGGCAGACCAGCCGATTCGCCGTCGGCATACCGTCCAATATGTCTGCTGGACGATGTAGGCAAGCTCTTCGAGCGTGTTATTGCCACTCGTATCAGCAGACATCTTGGAAGTGAGGGCCCAGACCTGTCTGAGTGCCAATTCGGTTTCCGAAGAGGGCACTCCACGGCGGACGCCATCCTGCGTGTGCGGGCGACCGCGGAGCGGGCGGTTTCCGGGGAGAGAGTTGTCTTGGCGATCAGCCTCGACATTGTGAACGCGTTTCAACTCTCTCCCCTGGCGGACCATTGCGGGGCGCTCGCATACCACGAGGTGCCGCCGTACCTCAGGAACGTGCTGAAGACCTATCTCTCGGATAGGAGGGTCTGTTTTCCCGGGCGCTACGGGAGTGTCCAGGAGAGAGACGTCGTGTGTGGGGTTCCGCAGGGGTCAGTCCTCGGGCCACTTCTGTGGAACCTTGCGTACGACTCGGTCCTGCGGACTGCGCTACCGCTAGGCGTGAGCGTAGTCTGCTACGCCGATGACACTCTCGTGCTGGCCGAGGGGGATTCATTCCCCAGGACGGTGAGGCTCGCGGAGGTCGGTGTGGCTCGCGTCATAGCGAGGATCCGAGAGCTAGGTCTTCAAGTAGCTCCGCACAAGACCGAGGCGCTGTGGTTCCACGGCCTCCGGTCAGGGGAGGAACCACCTCGCACAACAGTGCGCATAGGTGACGCGAACGTGGAAGTCGGCCGGTACCTCAAGTACCTGGGGCTGGTGCTGGACGGCCGATGGAGCTTCGTCGAGCACTTCGACCGTCTCGTCCCCCGAATTCAGAAGGTAGCGGGTGCTATGCACAGACTGCTGCCAAATCTCGGGGGACCAAGGGAGGAAGTCCGCCGCCTCTACGCGGGGGTAGTGCGCTCTATCGCTCTCTACGGTGCGCCCGTTTGGTCTGACAGACTATCGGGCAACCGGCGCCTCGCAGCAAAGCTCAACGCTGCGCAGCGCACGATTGCGATTAGAGTGGCACGGGGATACCGGACGATATCGTATGAGGCGGCTACTGTCCTGGCGCGGTTTCCGCCCCTGGACATTCTGGCGGAGATGGACAGTGAGGTCTTTCAGAAGATCAAGATCCTCCGCCAGAGGGCTGATCCCCAGGAGACGGTCGAAGAGCTACGACGAGAAGCCAAAGAGAGCGCCCTGCGGCGCTGGCGAGAGCGCCTCCATGAGCCTCGAGGCTTGCGCCAGCGCGTGGTGGGTGCGGTCCTGCCCAGCTTCCGGGCCTGGCTGAAGTGTGACGGTCGAGTCACCTATAGACTGACCCAGATACTCACCGGACACGGCTGTTTCGGTGAGTATCTGAACAGAATAGGACGGGAGGAAACGGCGCAGTGCCATCACTGCGGGCACGACACGGACTCGGCCCAGCATACGCTGGAGTTCTGCCCTGCGTGGGAAGCACAGCGCCGAACTCTCGTCCAAAAAATCGGATTTGACCTTTCCCCGGCGGCCGTCATATCGGCTATGACCCGGAGCGGGGAAGCGTGGAGGAGTGTCCTCGCCTTCTGCGATGCCGTAATGCACGAGAAGGAAGAGGCAGAACGGGCGAGGGAACGCGCTGACCCCGCTCGGAGAAGACGTCGCCGGGCTGTACGTGATTAACGCACGCCACCCGGACTTTACTCCCCCCTGTCAAAGGGGGCTTCTGGGGTCGCGGGCGGTAAGAGTGGGAGCTCGAACCGTCCAGCCAGCGACCCCGGGAAGGACGGCGGTGTGTGTGGCTGCACACCGTCGTAAACACCGGAAGGTGTGCGAGAGGCTCAGCCTCTCGCGGGACGAGCCCAATAAGGGCGCCGCGCAGGGGGCACCGGTGCGTTCCATTGGAGATCCCGGAGCCCCCCACATGCGCAGAGGAAGGCCACCGAGGGGGTTTTAGTGGGTAAAAATCCCACATAACCCGGAGTCGCTCCCACGGCTCTCGGGTACCTTTTGAAGGTTTCCCCCCCGTCACCAAAAAAAAAAAAAAAAAAAAAAAAAAAAAGGTTAGGTTAGGGTAGGTTAGGTTAGGTTAGGTTAGGTTAGGTTAGGTTAGGTTAGGTTAGGTTAGGTTAGGTTAGGTTAGGTTAGGTTAGGTTCCCCCCCACCGCGGATGTCCAATCCCGCGGCCCCAAGGCTTGCCGTGCCGGGGGGGCCCGAATCGCCGCGTCTCAGGACTTTTCTAGGGACGGTTCATGGTACAGTCGTCTCTAGTCTTGTCTTATGACACGGTGATCGCGAATTGGGAGGGCGAGGGTTGCCGGTTCATCTTATTGGATGCCTCGGTAAGACTCGCCTTTACGTCTTCACTTCCTTTGACTTTGTGATCGGCGTCGCAGGTGATAGGTTAGTGAAAAGGGAGATGGCTTATACGGCCTTACTTATAGTTGTTGCTCTATTGAGTTTGTACTTTTATAGTACGTGGAGTAATGGCCTCTTTACAGCCGTTACGGCGCGGCGGGCCTGCGGTAGCGAGTTGCTACTGTCGGTTAGGAAGTTGTGGCTCCCCGCGATAACGTTTTTAGGTTATTGCTGGCAGGACGCTATGGCTCCCCGTCGGGCGACCTGTTAACCGGTGCGGTTGTCGTGGATCATGTCTCGCGGATCGCATCGGTCCAGGGGGCTTGCCTTAACCGGCCGGCCCAAGAGGAAGGAAAACCTCAGAAAAAACCCTGAAGTTTGGACATTGCGGCGTTTTATACCTTTGCGCGGTGTCCGGCTCCTGCCTTCTTGCAGAGGGGGTGGGAGGCCCGGCCAGTCAGTTCGGGTCTTAGCGGCCAACCCGCGGATACTACCCGACCTCCGCGGCGTATTAGGGTTACCCGGGTGCAGGGGTCTCCGCCCGGGTGGACTTTTTATATCCCCCATAAACTAATAAATAAGGCCCTGTGTCATCACGGGGTCATGTTTACATCATGATGAGTCGGGAGTTAAGTAAAAATATAAAAGACGTGATGGAGAATGGAGAAGTGTTGAAGGAGATGAAGCATAAAGAGTTGAGAGTGCGGATCGTGCGAACGCCGACGCCGGTTCCCACCCTCGGAGGACAGACGGTGGAGGGCTGCTCAAGAGCAGCGTGTACATTATCAGACTCGGACGATGGATCGATGGTCAGCGTACCATCTGAAGCGTCGGTCCACCTGTCCGGGTTGGGGAGTTGCGAATCGCTGGACGCGCCGGGTACTCGGTTCTGGAGGGACCGAAGACGGAAGAGGCTGCGGTCATCTGATGATGAGGGCAGTTCCACTGATACCCCGTCGAAGACCGGAAGAAAAATAAAGGAGAGACGAGGTCGTCCGCCCACAACGGGCGAATATATCGGCCTAGCGGCGGCCAAACAAGCGTACATAAAGGCACAGAGAGAGGAGATGGAGGCGCGCGCGGAGGCCGAACTTCAGGCCTGCGCGGCAGAAGTTCGCCAAACGCGCTCTTCATTTCCAATAAACACGCAAGCAGAGCCGGAAATATCGGCACAGGACTCAGCGGTGATCGTCACTAAGCGTATCGAGGCTAGTTTAGGCTTAGTCGAAAAAGTGGCAATGTCCTCAAAAAATTTGAAGGGCACCTTCGTTCGCTCGCTGAAAGAAGCAGTAGCTGCGATCAGGACGGACGCAGAAGTGCTCGCGCGGCGCACTGTCACTGATGAGACGCAGGCACTCCGGGACGATAACATGCGCCTCCGCCAACAACTGGAGGCGCTGCAGAAAGAAATGGTGGAGTTAAAAGCAAGCGTGCAGAGGCGTGAGCAACCTCCACCGCAGATGCCTGACAGCCTGGAGGCACTGGAGGCCCGGTTAATGAGTAGACTTGTAAACAGGCTAAATGCTCGCATAGAGGGGCTGGAGCCGAGGCTCAATCCGGAGCCCCGACTCCGACCACCCCTGGCGGCGGACAGGAGAAACAAAGATAATAAGAAGGAAGACAGGACAGGAAAGACGTCTGACTTACCGGCGTCCTCGGCTCCCGCTGTTGTTGCCCAGGCGGCTCCCGCAGCACCCGAGGATCCCGAGGATGACATCGAGGCAGGCTCTGCTCCTGTAACAAAAAAGAAAGGAAATAAAAAAGATAAGAAGAAGAGTAAGAGGGCACCGCAGTCCAACGGAAATGGGAAAGCGGCTACTGCCACTGCACAGCCGGTGGCCTCCAATGCCCCCCGTCAGACAGACCTCCCTTCTCGTCCACCCAACCCAGACGCCGAAGAAAGCGAATGGGTAAGGGTGACCAAAAAGGGACGTCCAAACAGGGCGAAAGCTGGTGACAAGGAGACACTCCCAACGTCGACGCGCGCTGGGAGACTGCACTCGCAGGCAGACAGGCTGCAGCGGCAGACCGAGTCAAGGAGAGTTAATTCGGGCCGCCAGCCTCCGCCAAAATTAAATGCGCCTCGGTCTGCGGCTGTAGTCATTACACTGACGGAGGATGCAGTGAAGAAGGGGCACAGCTACGCGTCAATTCTTAGGGAGGCCAGAGCTCGCCTCGACCTAAAGACGGATATAGGGGTGGAGTCGGTGAAATTCCGCAGGGCGGTCACCGGCGCCACAATTATTCAGATCCCTGGCGCTAACAACGACCCAAAGGCAAGCCTGTTAGCACAGAAACTCGTGGAGGCGATCAACGATGATAGCGTCAAGGTCTCGACACCCGTTAAAACCATCGACGTGCGGGTGTCGAACCTCGACGCCTCTGTCTCCGCAGAGGACTTAACCCGAGCCATAGTGGCTAAGGCTCAATGCCCCGGGGAACATGTCAAGGTAGGGAGGATCCGCGAGGACAAATCAGGTCTCCAATCGGTATGGATCCAAGTTCCAGTCGTGGCGGCCAAAAAGCTGATGGAAGGGCGGTTCCTGATCGGATGGTCGGTGGCGAGGCTCACGGTGGGCAAACCCCGTGAGCTGTGCTGTTACAGGTGCCTACAGAAGGGGCATGTGGGACGACACTGCACGGAGGAGGACCGGAGCTCCCTATGCTACCGCTGTGGTAAGCCCGGCCATATCGCAGCGGACTGCCAGGAAAAACCGCACTGTGTGGTCTGTGCATCAAACAGCAAACCCGCTAATCACCGCCTGGGAGGGCCCAAATGCCCGGCCCCCAGGAAAAAAGTGACTGGAAGAGCCGTCACCAAGACCACGGCATCCCCACCGGGCGGGGAACCAATGGACGCAACAGAAATCGTGGGCACAAAATAAGATGGCCCTACGATTTCTTCAGGGGAATTTAAACCACTGCGCCAGGGCCCAGGACCTTTACATCCAAAGCCTGGCGCAGTGGTCCATTCACATTGGTGTCGTCGCGGAGCCCTACATGGTCCCGAGCAGGCCTGGCTGGATTGGAGATTTGGATGATAGTGTCGCAATTTTTGTAAATAGCAGCGGCGACTCACCTCCAGTCAGGTGCTCGCGGAAAGGCCACGGCTGTGTGGCGCTCAAAGTGGGCAGCGTCTGTGTAGTCGGGGCCTATTTCTCTCCGAACAGAACGTTGTCTGAGTTCGAGGCCTTTTTGGGGGAGGTGGCCTCGCTGCTGCACTGGTGCAATTCGCCTAGCACAATCCTGGCGGGAGACTTCAACGCTAAGTCGAGGGCATGGGGTTCACCATCTACAGACGGCAGGGGCGAACTGCTCCTGGAGCTCACCGCGTCGGAAAGCCTCGTGCCCATGAACCGGGGCTCCGAGTTCACGTGCGTGCGCATGGGAGGCGGATCCATCGTGGACGTTACGTTTGCGAGCGCCCCCCTCGCGGGCCGTGTTCAAGGCTGGGAGGTACTGACTGAGGAGGAGACACTTTCGGATCACCGCTACATGCGGTTCCAGGTTCTTCCCTCGCCAACTGCTCCGAACAGTCAGAGCTCCGGTCCACCAGAAGTCGGACCTAGGTGGTCCTTGAGGTCTCTCGACAGGGAAACGCTGGAGACCGCATCAGTCGTCGGCGCCTGGTGCCCTAAACCCGATAATGGCGCGGTAGAAGAGGAGGCGGATTGGTTCGCGGAGACACTGGAGCATGTGTCGGACTGCTCTATGGCCCGTGTTCGGCCAAGACCGCCTAGAAAGCGTGTGTACTGGTGGTCGGAGGACCTCAGGCGGCTCCGCGCCGCCTGCATCGTCGCCCGGCGGCAGTACACACGCTACAGGCGCAGACGCTCTGCCAACGATACCGAAGAGGAGGCGCGTCTATACAATGCCTACAAAGAAGCAAAAAGGACGCTGAAGAGGAACATTGCCGAAGCCAAGGAGAGGGCATGGTCAGAGTTCAGGCAGTCTCTGGAGGTGGACCCCTGGGGACGCCCCTACAAGTTCGTAATGAACAGGTTGCGCCCCTGGGCTCCGCCACTTACCTCCTCCATGGAGCCCAGGCTGCTGTCCTCGGTCGTGTCAACTCTGTTTCCCGGCGCTTCCCCTCCGAACCAGACAAGATACATTGCCGAGGCGGCGCCACTGGACTCTATTCCGGAGGTGTCGTCGGCAGAACTGTCCTTGGCCATGATGAAACTTCAGTGCAAGAGAACGGCACCTGGTCCCGACGGTATACACGGGAAGGTGCTGGCTCTTGCACTGAAAAGCGGACTCGACGAGAGGTTTCTGAGCCTACTCTCAAAATGTCTGCAGGATGGGCTCTTTCCAAATAGATGGAAAACTGGGAGACTGGTTCTCCTGCAAAAGCCTGGCAGGCCGACGGATTCTCCTTCGGCCTACAGGCCAATCGTACTTCTGGACGAGGCCGGCAAGCTGTTCGAAAGGATAATTGCCGGCCGCATCAATAAACATCTGTCCACAGAAGGGCCAGATCTCGAGGAGGTGCAGTTCGGGTTCAGGCGAGCCAAATCCACGGTGGACGCCATTGCCCGACTACGAGACATATCTGAGGAGACCACATCTCAGGGCGGGGTGGTGTTGGCAGTCTCGCTTGACATTGCGAATGCCTTCAACACCCTGCCCTGGGATTGTATTATGGAGGGACTAGTGTTCCACAGAGTCCCTTCGTATCTAAGGCGCACCATCGCCGACTATTTTTCGGGACGTAAAATCAAGTTCCCAAGGCAGAACGACTGGGGAGAATACGTGGTCTCTTGCGGTGTCCCACAGGGGTCGGTCCTAGGACCACTCCTGTGGAACATCGGCTATAACCAGGTGCTGCGAACAGCGCTGATCCGCGGTGTGCACCTTATTTGCTACGCGGACGACACGCTGGTTGTGGCAACTGGAAGAGACCACAGGGAGGCAAGCCTCAGGGCCACGGCGGGTGTTGCTCAAATTGTAGCCAATATCCGAAGGATCGGGCTTAAGGTTGCACTCGACAAATCGGAGGCAATTTGGTTCTTCGGCCCAAGACGAGCCCCACCTCCCGGAGCAACAATCACGGTGAGCGGGGTCCAAATCAAAATAGGAACGACCCTAAAATATTTGGGGCTACTATTGGACTCCCGCTGGTCTTTCAAACCCCACTTTGCGGCACTTGCCCCGAAACTCGACGCCACGGCCGCGGCTCTCAGCCGTCTCTTGCCGAACGTTGGCAGTCCGAGTGCGGGGTGTCGCCGCCTCTTCGCGGGGGTTATCAGATCCAAGGCGCTGTACGGATGTCCAATCTGGTCTGACGAAGCCAGCGACACGAGCGCTAATAAGGCAGTGCTGAGGCGGGCGCAACGAACGATAGCTATTCGAGTGGCGAGGGCGTACCGCACGGTGTCTTGCGATGCCGTGTGCGTAATCGCCGGACTCGCCCCATGGCATCTGGATGCGGCTGCCTTGGCGGATGTGTACTGGCGTCGGGCGGGACTCAGAAGCCGTGGGTCTGAGCCCCCGCTCGAGGAGGTCAAAAAGTGGAGGTTGGAAGGCCAAAATATGACCTTGACAAGGTGGAGCGACGAACTCGCCTCGTCCAGGGTCGGATCGTGGACGTTGGAGGCGATCCGCCCTGTACTTACGGACTGGACTAAACGGCAGTGGGGAACTGTTACCTATCGGCTTACACAGATGCTTTCCGGGCACGGCTGCTTCGGCAAGTATCTGCATAAAGTGGCTGGTAGGGAGGAGGTCCCCGCGTGCCATCACTGTGACTCTCCGCTCGATACGGTGAGTCACACAATATTTGACTGTCCGGCATGGAGTGCCGAAAGGAGCTCCATTGCCAACATCATCGGAAATGACACCACTCTGCACAATATTGTGCAGAAGATATTGGGAGACAGGGCCGCCTGGGAGGCTTTCCAGGCTTTCTCAGAAGCGGTCCTGAAACAGAAGGAAGACGCCGAACGGTTGCGGGAGGACGATCCTTCTGCCGCCTCCGTCCGGCGTCGTAGGCAGGGCGGGCGCCGGCGAAGATTCGCCGGGCGCATCTTGTAAATATATATTGTAAATATTATACATTATTGTTAAGGTGCCAGCGCTATTGCGCTCTGTAAATATTTATATGTACAAAAAGGAGAGCCGCGCGCAGGGCATAGCGCCAAGCGGCAACACAAGCAGATGTCCGGAGTTTATGGTCAAACCAGTTACCGGGCTCTGCTCTGTGGAAAGACGGGCCGAGGGGTTTTAGTGAGTATGCCACTTTTGGAGAGTCTCACACTCCCCGCGCCATTGCACAGCCCAGGCGCGGGGGTCCGTAACGGATTTCCCCTCGTAAAAAAAAAAAAAAAAAAAAAAAAAAGGTTAGGTTAGGTTAGGTTAGGTTAGGTTAGGTTAGGTTAGGTTAGGTTAGGTTAGGTTAGGTTAGGTTAGGTTAGGTTAGGTTAGGTTAGGTTAGGTTAGGTTAGGTTAGGTTAGGTTAGGTTAGGTTAGGTTAGGTTAGGTTAGGTTAGGTTAGGTTAGGTTAGGTTAGGTTAGGTTAGGTTAGGTTAGGTTAGGTTAGGTTAGGTTAGGTTAGGTTAGGTTAGGTTAGGTTAGGTTAGGTTTTTTTTTTTTTTTTTTTTTTTTTTTTTTTTTTTTCGGCCCTTTCTTTGGAGCCATCTGTTACCCACCGATAGCGTCGGTGCCTATTCTAATACAGGGGTCCTAGTGTTCTCTTTCATTCTAGTTCTATCAGATATGCTTCTCGTACTTTCATGCTTCATACCGTTTCTTTCTCTCATTCCTCTCTTTCATACTTCAGGGTTGGGTGTACCCTCTAGTCTTATCTAATCTATACTTATACTTTATTTTTTTTATTCTTTATTTCTCTATACCTAACATGCAAACACGGGGGATAATTGAAGTGGGAGGCTGTATTTATTTTACATTATTTCTTATACACTACTTTTACATTTTTTGTTATTTACTACTCTTATTTACATTTTCTATTTCTCTTACATTCTAAATATATCTTTATTATGTTACTTTACAACTACTTACTCTTATTTCTATATGACTTATATTATGTATAACCTAGTATACAAATACATCATACTTTTCTTATATCCTATTTCTATTTTTTACTATTCTTATAACTTTGCTACAATAATCTAAAAATATATTTCTTGTATTGTTGTTCGCTACTATTTTTTCCAAATTACCTATCTTAATTTCTGTGTCTATTTTCTGTTCCAGATCGAATCTCTCCTTGGCGTGAATAGGGCAATCCAGGACCACGTGCAACACCGTTTCTTCAGCCGCGGGTTCACACGCACATGACGGGTTATCCTTGCATCTGAAGCGGTTCAGATATGAGGAGAACCCGCCATGCCCAGTAAACAGCTGTGTTGTAGTGGCATCTATTTGGGTCTTTTTTACCGTCTTGTAGGCAGTTATTGCGTTAGCGAAGAACACTTTCGTGACCGACGCCGTTTCCTCCGTCTGGTACCTCCTGTCCCACTCTTCGAGGGTTTCCAGACGGATAGTCCGTTTAATAAACGAAATCGGGCATCGGTCATACTCGTGTCTCCGCTTGGATCTTAGGGCTGCCTCTTTGGCCAGCTGGTCCGCTCTCTCATTCCCCTCGAATCCAACGTGAGCCTTAATCCAGAATAGGGAAATCTCCCTATTCTGGAGAGTGCAGTTCGTTATTGTATCTCTGGTGTGTACTGCAAGCGGATGAGGGGAATTTGAGTTCACCACCGTCTCTAGGGCTGCCCTAGAGTCACTGTAGATTCCGACTGCTGTTGCCCTGAGTTTTAGGGCAGCTTCCGCCGCCTTACTCAGGGCTAGCAGTTCGGCCTGGTAGACGGTGCAATGGGACGGCAAAGTAAATTTGTGGGCTTTGGTCTCGACGCCGCCGCTCCAAATGGATATCGCGGCTCCGACCTTGCCCTCAATTTTACTGCCGTCCGTAAAGATTTGCACGGGACAGCTCCCGTGCTGTGTGTACTGTTCCTCGTCTACCAGGCATCGGAATCCAAGCCCGATCCCGTGCGCGGGGTGTGGAGCCATTATCGCCGGTGTCATTGTCTCCACCTCTATGTCGCCCAGTTCAGGCCTAATCGTCCCTCTCTTGGCCAGATACAGTGAGGCAGCCTCACGTATCCGGAGGTCGAGAGGGAGCGTGCCGCTGAGAATGAGGGCTGAGTTCAATGACACCGTGCGATACGCTTTGCACATTTTCTGCGCAAAACCCCGCTGCACGACGCCCAACTGCCTACGAACCCCAAGCTTGTGTGCAGCTGGTGACCATGCGGCCGCGGCGTACAGCACCACGGGCTCTACTGCCGCCGTGTAGATGGTTTTGATAATCTCAGGGTTTAGCCCCCAGCTGACACGCGCTGCTCTTTCTAACTGTTTATAGATGCCCACAGCTTTCCTGCAGACATTTGAGACGTGGCTGTTGAAGGTCAACTTGTCGTCGATGGTCAACCCGAGGATTTTGATTTCAGTGGACATTCCAATGTCGACCCCTCCCATGCTCAGCCGCGGTGCGTCATACTTCAATTTTCTAGTTAGCACCATCGCACAGGTTTTGTGTGGTGCAAACTTGAGTTTGTTTCTGACGCCCCACGACCGGACTTGTTCGAGGGCGGCATTGGCCTGTCCCTCAATCTCCAGGGCCGTTGACCCATCGAAGACTAATACCACGTCATCCGCGAACGCCTGACAATATACACTCTGGCTCTCGGTTAGGTTAGGTTAGGTTAGGTTAGGTTAGGTTAGGTTAGGTTAGGTTAGGTTAGGTTAGGTTAGGTTAGGTTAGGTTAGGTTAGGTTAGGTTAGGTTAGGTTAGGTTAGGTTAGGTTAGGTTAGGTTAGGTTAGGTTAGGTTAGGTTAGGTTAGGTTAGGTTAGGTTTTTTTTTTTTTTTTTTTTTTTTTGCGGCCTCGACTATTGAGGCCTCGTAACCCCACGGATACGGTCCGTGTCTATATTCGCAGGACTATTTTTCTACAATCATACTAGTTCTCGCTTTCATTCATTACTTTCATTCTTCATACTATATCTTTCTTTCATCCATCCTTTTCTCACTCTTTTGGCCGGGGATAGGCCCTATTCTATCTACTCTACTATTTTTTTTTTTTTTTACTCTTTATTTCTTATTGCTAATAACACGGGAAAATAATTCTAGGACACATTTCTTTCTTATTTTGATGACATTTTCTTACGTCTAATTTACAATAATTACAACTTACTCTTATTTACTTATATTTAATACAGCTTTCTTATTATCTACTTATTATACTAACTTATGATTACAAATATATGCTTTAAGATATATGAGAATCATATTGTTTCTTTGCCTATTTTGTTTTTCTGCTTTGTTTCTAAATCTATTGTTTACTTTATAACTGTAATTTGTAAGGTCTGGATATTTAATTTGGGCTGCGTATGGCACTAATTTTGGTATTATGAACTCTACCCTATTTTTGATGGCCAAGTTATGATAATCATGACGGGCTATCAATTTTAGTTCCGCTTTTGCAGTGCAGTAGTATTTTGCTGCCCTTTTCGGTGTCGCTGTGAGGTTGCGGAGTCTGCCGGATGCGAGAGTGAGGCCCTTAGCAGTAAGATACGGCTGCTCTCGCTATGGTATCCCATTTTTTCCTCACCGGACACTCCTGGCTGAACGCATTGTGCGCCCTGTTGTCCAGCTTGGACCGCTTGCAGTTGACGCACTCTGGTGCTTCGCCCACTACCTTCTCCGGGCACTCTCTGCTTAGATGCGGTCCACCGCAGTGGCTACACAGTGGTTCTGCGGGTTCAGTGCAGAACCTGCGTCCATGGCCATAGCCCAGACAGTTTGAGCACTGGACCAGGGGGGACTGGTCATCCACAAAGACTCTTTGTAGATCGACTCTCAGCCTCCCCAGGTCCAGCGCCCTCCGCCATATCGCGGGAGAAACTGTCAGGACTATGTGCCCGGTGAGGGGGTTCCTGGCCTTCTTACGATATTTTACTGCTATCCTGTCCTCTTCTTGGTCGAGGCCGGTGAAGATTTCCCTGTTCTGGTTCCTAAGGGCGCTTATGACTTCTTCATTGCTATGCTTAGATAGCACGTCCCTAAGAACCAGAAGAGGGTCCTTATTTTTCACCTCCTCGACCATTAAGTTTTCTCCAGCTTTCTCTAGCCGCTCCTTTATTTTAGCTCGATCCTCTCTCGTCTCACACCCTACTACCACCTTGCTGTCTTTCGCCTTCCTCACCCTTTCTACCTTTACCCATCCCTCTTTCGCGTTTATGGCCTTCCTCACTTTTTCCATGACGATTTCCCCTGTGTCCTTGCCGTTGCTGGAGGATATGACTACGGAATGTAGCGCCGCTCTCTCTTGAGTATTTTCGGTTCTCTGGACCGCGGCCACAACACTCGCGTAGGATGGTAATCTTTGTGATTGCTGTTGTGTCTCCAGCAATTTTCTGAGTTCTTCCGTCTTGTCTATGGAAGTTTTTAGGGCCTCCACCTTTACCACACTATCTTTTAGTAGTGTGGTATGTTCTTCTATCATCTTTTGTAGGCGACCTACCTGCTCGTCATTACATTTTTTGGCCGTATCTGTTGGCGGGGTTTCCCTGATCGGCTCTGGCCTCTGTTTCTCTATTGCCAGTGTATACAGACGGTCTAGGCACTTTTTCAGTTCAGCTTTGATGCTGCCTTTGAGGTTCTTAAATTTATCTAGGTTCTCCACTCCCTTTTTATAGACTGCTTCTACCTCGGTGGCCACGTCAGGGTAGTACTCCCGTGCTGCTCTCGGGGATCTCACCGGGCTGGGTGTGTGAGCAGTGGCCACTCTTTTAGTAACAGTATTTGTTGCTAAAGGTGGCCTTTCCCTTGGAGGTGGTGTTACCTGGAATTTTCGGGGGGTGGGTTGCTCTGCATGATCATGTTGCATAGCCTCTAAATATTCCCTCTCGTACCGCTCAGAAATTTCCTTGTCAGGTGTGTAAATTTTTGATACCGTCTTTACCGCTTTTGGCGCTCTCGGACTTGCGTTTGGTTTATTAGAGGAGGGTGGGGTCTTCACTGCTGACTGGTCTGTTGGGACTTCCTCCGCCCTTTCAGGCAACGGTCTGCGCTCGCTGTAATTGGTGCGCCGGGAGGGTCCAGCCCTGTCCTCGCGAATTATCGACGGCCTGTCACTTTTTATTGGTGTGCGGTACATTTTTGAGTTTCGATCAGGGACTCTATATATTTCTGGATGTATAATAATGTGTATGTGTCAAAATTTGTAAGGGCTATATTTGTAGAAGTTGTAAAAGGCCTTACAAATAAAACAGTTAAAAATATTGAGTCCAAAATTAAATTAATTGTGTCAAAGTAGACAAAGCAACAATAAGACTCTTTATAGAGCAAATTATAAATTGGAGTTTTTATTTTTATACACTAAGTATACGTCTACTTAACTTATATATATAGTTACAAAATAAGATTTCTACAAAAAATAAAACAAAAGATAAAATTCAAAATACTAAAAATGTAGAGATTATGTAGAGTCCTTACAGTCACAACGATTTAGAGACCATGGGCCGCTCAGTCCAGTGGTGAAAACCGCAGCCTTCTACGACCACGGGTTCGGGAGTTATGGCTGTTTTAAAATTTTCAATATGGCGGACAAAATGGCCGCTGAAATTTGTGTGCCCTATAACTCCCGACTCCCTGATCCCAGAAAGCTCGGGTTTGGAGTATACAACATAAAAAGAGCGGCTCCAATGAACTGCAATAAAAATCTGCTCTACAATTTTGGACTCTACATAGAGTCACAGTTGCGCACAGTCACAATTTAACCTTATCCTAATGACTTTAGTCCAAACCGCATCCCCGTACGATGTTCGGTTTCAAAGATACGACCGTTTGAAGTTTGCCAATATGGCGGCCAAAATGGCTGTGTGAGAGGACCCTTATATATAAGTCCGGTCGTGGTTGTCCAAAAGTACCCGAGTTTGGGCTTGTTTTACTGGATTTCACTTAACGAATCCAAAAGTCAAGACTAAATTGTGGTAACTATCCCCCCCGATTTAATATTTAGAAAATTTGCTAAAAAATTTACAATATTACATTGAAAAAATACTAAAATTAATTTTAAAATTCTAAAAACTTCACCGAATTAATTATTTAATGTAACTCTAATTTAACATAACAAATTAAGGATTCTGGGGGTGGTATTTACCCCACCACGTGGACACCCCCAAAATTAAAAAATTTATATCTAAAAAACCTGTAGATAGAAAAATTTGAAATTTTCACAATATGTACTACTAATTTATTGCTATTTTTAACAATAATAAAAATGGGGGGTCAAAGATCATTTGAAGCAGTTACAATTTTTTGAAAATTACCCTAAAATTTAAAAGCTAATATCTTTAAAACTACTGAACCTTTTCTTTTTCTGAAAACGGCTATCGTCGTCTTCCGTTGGGCTTCTTCCGACTGGATCGATCAACTTCCCAGGCCTCCGGTATATCTGTGACCTCGTGGCCACGTGGAAGTTGTTTTTTTGGCGATATTTTCGCCCTTGGGGGCGAAAAAAATCCAAAATTGGTATCCAGTGAAAGAGCTCGTCGGCGCCCTTCTGGCAACACCAAAAAACATATATGTTGTCGATCGTTTCCGACCAGCGTATTTTTTTTAAAGTTTGAAGTTTTACACAAAACTCACTTTTTCATTAATAACTTCCGTGTCCTTTCACTTATTTTCACACACAATGTACCGTTTTATCGGGCGTATTTTTCCGCGTCTTTTGATATATAACACTCTCACATACGACGAAAAAATACCACTTTTCGGAATTTTTGATTGATTTTCTTGGCACTTAGGAACGCGGAGCGACGTTGGGCACGTTTTATCGCAACGGGGGATGGTTGCGCAACTCGGTTAGGTTAGGTTAGGTTAGGTTAGGTTAGGTTAGGTTAGGTTAGGTTAGGTTAGGTTAGGTTAGGTTAGGTTAGGTTAGGTTAGGTTAGGTTAGGTTAGGTTAGGTTAGGTTAGGTTAGGTTAGGTTAGGTTAGGTTAGGTTAGGTTAGGTTAGGTTAGGTTAGGTTAGGTTAGGTTAGGTTAGGTTAGGTTAGGTTAGGTTAGGTTAGGTTAGGTTAGGTTAGGTTAGGTTAGGTTAGGTTAGGTTAGGTTAGGTTAGGTTAGGTTAGGTTAGGTTAGGTTAGGTTAGGTTAGGTTAGGTTAGGTTAGGTTAGGTTAGGTTAGGTTAGGTTAGGTTAGGTTAGGTTAGGTTAGGTTAGGTTAGGTTAGGTTAGGTTAGGTTAGGTTAGGTTAGGTTAGGTTAGGTTAGGTTAGGTTAGGTTAGGTTAGGTTAGGTTAGGTTAGGTTAGGTTAGGTTAGGTTAGGTTAGGTTAGGTTAGGTTAGGTTAGGTTAGGTTAGGTTAGGTTAGGTTAGGTTAGGTTAGGTTAGGTTAGGTTAGGTTAGGTTAGGTTAGGTTAGGTTAGGTTAGGTTAGGTTAGGTTAGGTTAGGTTAGGTTAGGTTAGGTTAGGTTAGGTTAGGTTAGGTTAGGTTAGGTTAGGTTAGGTTAGGTTAGGTTAGGTTAGGTTAGGTTAGGTTAGGTTAGGTTAGGTTAGGTTAGGTTAGGTTAGGTTAGGTTAGGTTAGGTTAGGTTAGGTTAGGTTAGGTTAGGTTAGGTTAGGTTAGGTTAGGTTAGGTTAGGTTAGGTTAGGTTAGGTTAGGTTAGGTTAGGTTAGGTTAGGTTAGGTTAGGTTAGGTTAGGTTAGGTTAGGTTAGGTTAGGTTAGGTTAGGTTAGGTTAGGTTAGGTTAGGTTAGGTTAGGTTAGGTTAGGTTAGGTTAGGTTAGGTTAGGTTAGGTTAGGTTAGGTTAGGTTAGGTTAGGTTAGGTTAGGTTAGGTTAGGTTAGGTTAGGTTAGGTTAGGTTAGGTTAGGTTAGGTTAGGTTAGGTTAGGTTAGGTTAGGTTAGGTTAGGTTAGGTTAGGTTAGGTTAGGTTAGGTTAGGTTAGGTTAGGTTAGGTTAGGTTAGGTTAGGTTAGGTTAGGTTAGGTTAGGTTAGGTTAGGTTAGGTTAGGTTAGGTTAGGTTAGGTTAGGTTAGGTTAGGTTAGGTTAGGTTAGGTTAGGTTAGGTTAGGTTAGGTTAGGTTAGGTTAGGTTAGGTTAGGTTAGGTTAGGTTAGGTTAGGTTAGGTTAGGTTAGGTTAGGTTAGGTTAGGTTAGGTTAGGTTAGGTTAGGTTTGCTCGAGGATCCTTTCCGGGCCGGGTTACGTTGCGGTAGAGTGGGGCCCTTTGGCGGTGATCGGCTGCTACATTTCTCCGAACGTCAGCTTAGCGACATTCGAGGGGGTGTTAGATGGAATGGCTAGCTGCGTTCGGAGCTGCCTCCCTCGCCCTGTGCTGGTGCTGGGCGATTTCAATGCCCATTCCAGGGCGTGGGGTGGCGGCCGAGATACTGCCAGGGGTGATACAACCCTCGAGTGGGCCGCCGGCCTTGATTTGAGGCTTCTGAATAGGGGCAATATCAGCACGTGTGTCCGCTTGCAGGGGGAGTCGATCATCGATCTTTCATGGGCGTCTCCCTCTGCTGAGCGTCTGGTGACTGGCTGGAGGGTGGCGGAAGACCTGGTCACTCTTTCCGACCACCGCCATATCCTCGTCGATATAGCCCCTATACACCCGAATATGACACATGAGACCCGCCGTAGAGAAGAGCCACTGCGGCGCTGGGCAGCCCGGCGTCTCGACAGAGACCTGCTGGTTGCCGCTGCCCATGTAGTGGACTGGTCAGACTCCGGCGGGGACATGGAAAACCCGGAAGAAGAGGCGATCCGACTCCGTGACGACATGGTGGCGATCTGCGACACAGCAATGCCAAGGGTCAAACCTGGCAGAAAGGGGCCGGCTTACTGGTGGTCGCAGAATATCGCCCAGCTGCGCACGGCATGTCTGATCGCCAGACGGCGCTACACGCGTGCCCGAAGACGACGGTCCTCTACCGAGGAGGAGAAGGCGGAGAGGTACCGGGAGTATCGGGCCGCGACGGTGGCGCTACAGACCGCCATCGCCGACAGCAAGGCGGGGAGCTGGAACGAGCTCCTGGAGGGACTGGACAGGGATCCGTGGGGGCGCCCTTATAAAATGGTCCTGGGCAAGCTCCGCCCATGGGTTCCTCCCCTCACGGAGACCCTTGATCCTGTGTTTGTGACCACCGTGGTCGATACCCTGTTCCCCAGGAGTACGGAGGATCCTGGCCATCTGTCGGCGATGCCGGTCCACTCGGATTGGACGGACGAATTGGCCGTGACGGAGGCGGAGTTGGAGTGGGCGGTCAGGCGCATGTCGTCGCGCAGCACAGCTCCAGGTCCCGACGGAATCCCGGATCGGGCCTGGACGACAGCGCTGCCCATTTTGGGCGAAAGACTGCGGCGCTTGTTCACACTCTGCCTTCGTCGCGGTCACTACCCAACAGACTGGAGGCGGGCGAAGCTGGTGCTCCTGCGCAAGTGGGGCAGACCAGCCGATTCGCCGTCGGCATACCGTCCAATATGTCTGCTGGACGATGTAGGCAAGCTCTTCGAGCGTGTTATTGCCACTCGTATCAGCAGACATCTTGGAAGTGAGGGCCCAGACCTGTCTGAGTGCCAATTCGGTTTCCGAAGAGGGCACTCCACGGCGGACGCCATCCTGCGTGTGCGGGCGACCGCGGAGCGGGCGGTTTCCGGGGAGAGAGTTGTCTTGGCGATCAGCCTCGACATTGTGAACGCGTTCAACTCTCTCCCCTGGCGGACCATTGCGGGGGCGCTCGCATACCACGAGGTGCCGCCGTACCTCAGGAACGTGCTGAAGACCTATCTCTCGGATAGGAGGGTCTGTTTTCCCGGGCGCTACGGGAGTGTCCAGGAGAGAGACGTCGTGTGTGGGGTTCCGCAGGGGTCAGTCCTCGGGCCACTTCTGTGGAACCTTGCGTACGACTCGGTCCTGCGGACTGCGCTACCGCTAGGCGTGAGCGTAGTCTGCTACGCCGATGACACTCTCGTGCTGGCCGAGGGGGATTCATTCCCCAGGACGGTGAGGCTCGCGGAGGTCGGTGTGGCTCGCGTCATAGCGAGGATCCGAGAGCTAGGTCTTCAAGTAGCTCCGCACAAGACCGAGGCGCTGTGGTTCCACGGCCTCCGGTCAGGGGAGGAACCACCTCGCACAACAGTGCGCATAGGTGACGCGAACGTGGAAGTCGGCCGGTACCTCAAGTACCTGGGGCTGGTGCTGGACGGCCGATGGAGCTTCGTCGAGCACTTCGACCGTCTCGTCCCCCGAATTCAGAAGGTAGCGGGTGCTATGCACAGACTGCTGCCAAATCTCGGGGGACCAAGGGAGGAAGTCCGCCGCCTCTACGCGGGGGTAGTGCGCTCTATCGCTCTCTACGGTGCGCCCGTTTGGTCTGACAGACTATCGGGCAACCGGCGCCTCGCAGCAAAGCTCAACGCTGCGCAGCGCACGATTGCGATTAGAGTGGCACGGGGATACCGGACGATATCGTATGAGGCGGCTACTGTCCTGGCGCGGTTTCCGCCCCTGGACATTCTGGCGGAGATGGACAGTGAGGTCTTTCAGAAGATCAAGATCCTCCGCCAGAGGGCTGATCCCCAGGAGACGGTCGAAGAGCTACGACGAGAAGCCAAAGAGAGCGCCCTGCGGCGCTGGCGAGAGCGCCTCCATGAGCCTCGAGGCTTGCGCCAGCGCGTGGTGGGTGCGGTCCTGCCCAGCTTCCGGGCCTGGCTGAAGTGTGACGGTCGAGTCACCTATAGACTGACCCAGATACTCACCGGACACGGCTGTTTCGGTGAGTATCTGAACAGAATAGGACGGGAGGAAACGGCGCAGTGCCATCACTGCGGGCACGACACGGACTCGGCCCAGCATACGCTGGAGTTCTGCCCTGCGTGGGAAGCACAGCGCCGAACTCTCGTCCAAAAAATCGGATTTGACCTTTCCCCGGCGGCCGTCATATCGGCTATGACCCGGAGCGGGGAAGCGTGGAGGAGTGTCCTCGCCTTCTGCGATGCCGTAATGCACGAGAAGGAAGAGGCAGAACGGGCGAGGGAACGCGCTGACCCCGCTCGGAGAAGACGTCGCCGGGCTGTACGTGATTAACGCACGCCACCCGGACTTTACTCCCCCCTGTCAAAGGGGGCTTCTGGGGTCGCGGGCGGTAAGAGTGGGAGCTCGAACCGTCCAGCCAGCGACCCCGGGAAGGACGGCGGTGTGTGTGGCTGCACACCGTCGTAAACACCGGAAGGTGTGCGAGAGGCTCAGCCTCTCGCGGGACGAGCCCAATAAGGGCGCCGCGCAGGGGGCACCGGTGCGTTCCATTGGAGATCCCGGAGCCCCCCACATGCGCAGAGGAAGGCCACCGAGGGGGTTTTAGTGGGTAAAAATCCCACATAACCCGGAGTCGCTCCCACGGCTCTCGGGTACCTTTTGAAGGTTTCCCCCCCGTCACCAAAAAAAAAAAAAAAAAAAAAAAAAAAAAGGTTAGGTTAGGTTAGGTTAGGTTAGGTTAGGTTAGGTTAGGTTAGGTTAGGTTAGGTTAGGTTAGGTTAGGTTAGGTTAGGTTAGGTTAGGTTCCCCCCCACCGCGGATGTCCAATCCCGCGGCCCCAAGGCTTGCCGTGCCGGGGGGGCCCGAATCGCCGCGTCTCAGGACTTTTCTAGGGACGGTTCATGGTACAGTCGTCTCTAGTCTTGTCTTATGACACGGTGATCGCGAATTGGGAGGGCGAGGGTTGCCGGTTCATCTTATTGGATGCCTCGGTAAGACTCGCCTTTACGTCTTCACTTCCTTTGACTTTGTGATCGGCGTCGCAGGTGATAGGTTAGTGAAAAGGGAGATGGCTTATACGGCCTTACTTATAGTTGTTGCTCTATTGAGTTTGTACTTTTATAGTACGTGGAGTAATGGCCTCTTTACAGCCGTTACGGCGCGGCGGGCCTGCGGTAGCGAGTTGCTACTGTCGGTTAGGAAGTTGTGGCTCCCCGCGATAACGTTTTTAGGTTATTGCTGGCAGGACGCTATGGCTCCCCGTCGGGCGACCTGTTAACCGGTGCGGTTGTCGTGGATCATGTCTCGCGGATCGCATCGGTCCAGGGGGCTTGCCTTAACCGGCCGGCCCAAGAGGAAGGAAAACCTCAGAAAAAACCCTGAAGTTTGGACATTGCGGCGTTTTATACCTTTGCGCGGTGTCCGGCTCCTGCCTTCTTGCAGAGGGGGTGGGAGGCCCGGCCAGTCAGTTCGGGTCTTAGCGGCCAACCCGCGGATACTACCCGACCTCCGCGGCGTATTAGGGTTACCCGGGTGCAGGGGTCTCCGCCCGGGTGGACTTTTTATATCCCCCATAAACTAATAAATAAGGCCCTGTGTCATCACGGGGTCATGTTTACATCATGATGAGTCGGGAGTTAAGTAAAAATATAAAAGACGTGATGGAGAATGGAGAAGTGTTGAAGGAGATGAAGCATAAAGAGTTGAGAGTGCGGATCGTGCGAACGCCGACGCCGGTTCCCACCCTCGGAGGACAGACGGTGGAGGGCTGCTCAAGAGCAGCGTGTACATTATCAGACTCGGACGATGGATCGATGGTCAGCGTACCATCTGAAGCGTCGGTCCACCTGTCCGGGTTGGGGAGTTGCGAATCGCTGGACGCGCCGGGTACTCGGTTCTGGAGGGACCGAAGACGGAAGAGGCTGCGGTCATCTGATGATGAGGGCAGTTCCACTGATACCCCGTCGAAGACCGGAAGAAAAATAAAGGAGAGACGAGGTCGTCCGCCCACAACGGGCGAATATATCGGCCTAGCGGCGGCCAAACAAGCGTACATAAAGGCACAGAGAGAGGAGATGGAGGCGCGCGCGGAGGCCGAACTTCAGGCCTGCGCGGCAGAAGTTCGCCAAACGCGCTCTTCATTTCCAATAAACACGCAAGCAGAGCCGGAAATATCGGCACAGGACTCAGCGGTGATCGTCACTAAGCGTATCGAGGCTAGTTTAGGCTTAGTCGAAAAAGTGGCAATGTCCTCAAAAAATTTGAAGGGCACCTTCGTTCGCTCGCTGAAAGAAGCAGTAGCTGCGATCAGGACGGACGCAGAAGTGCTCGCGCGGCGCACTGTCACTGATGAGACGCAGGCACTCCGGGACGATAACATGCGCCTCCGCCAACAACTGGAGGCGCTGCAGAAAGAAATGGTGGAGTTAAAAGCAAGCGTGCAGAGGCGTGAGCAACCTCCACCGCAGATGCCTGACAGCCTGGAGGCACTGGAGGCCCGGTTAATGAGTAGACTTGTAAACAGGCTAAATGCTCGCATAGAGGGGCTGGAGCCGAGGCTCAATCCGGAGCCCCGACTCCGACCACCCCTGGCGGCGGACAGGAGAAACAAAGATAATAAGAAGGAAGACAGGACAGGAAAGACGTCTGACTTACCGGCGTCCTCGGCTCCCGCTGTTGTTGCCCAGGCGGCTCCCGCAGCACCCGAGGATCCCGAGGATGACATCGAGGCAGGCTCTGCTCCTGTAACAAAAAAGAAAGGAAATAAAAAAGATAAGAAGAAGAGTAAGAGGGCACCGCAGTCCAACGGAAATGGGAAAGCGGCTACTGCCACTGCACAGCCGGTGGCCTCCAATGCCCCCCGTCAGACAGACCTCCCTTCTCGTCCACCCAACCCAGACGCCGAAGAAAGCGAATGGGTAAGGGTGACCAAAAAGGGACGTCCAAACAGGGCGAAAGCTGGTGACAAGGAGACACTCCCAACGTCGACGCGCGCTGGGAGACTGCACTCGCAGGCAGACAGGCTGCAGCGGCAGACCGAGTCAAGGAGAGTTAATTCGGGCCGCCAGCCTCCGCCAAAATTAAATGCGCCTCGGTCTGCGGCTGTAGTCATTACACTGACGGAGGATGCAGTGAAGAAGGGGCACAGCTACGCGTCAATTCTTAGGGAGGCCAGAGCTCGCCTCGACCTAAAGACGGATATAGGGGTGGAGTCGGTGAAATTCCGCAGGGCGGTCACCGGCGCCACAATTATTCAGATCCCTGGCGCTAACAACGACCCAAAGGCAAGCCTGTTAGCACAGAAACTCGTGGAGGCGATCAACGATGATAGCGTCAAGGTCTCGACACCCGTTAAAACCATCGACGTGCGGGTGTCGAACCTCGACGCCTCTGTCTCCGCAGAGGACTTAACCCGAGCCATAGTGGCTAAGGCTCAATGCCCCGGGGAACATGTCAAGGTAGGGAGGATCCGCGAGGACAAATCAGGTCTCCAATCGGTATGGATCCAAGTTCCAGTCGTGGCGGCCAAAAAGCTGATGGAAGGGCGGTTCCTGATCGGATGGTCGGTGGCGAGGCTCACGGTGGGCAAACCCCGTGAGCTGTGCTGTTACAGGTGCCTACAGAAGGGGCATGTGGGACGACACTGCACGGAGGAGGACCGGAGCTCCCTATGCTACCGCTGTGGTAAGCCCGGCCATATCGCAGCGGACTGCCAGGAAAAACCGCACTGTGTGGTCTGTGCATCAAACAGCAAACCCGCTAATCACCGCCTGGGAGGGCCCAAATGCCCGGCCCCCAGGAAAAAAGTGACTGGAAGAGCCGTCACCAAGACCACGGCATCCCCACCGGGCGGGGAACCAATGGACGCAACAGAAATCGTGGGCACAAAATAAGATGGCCCTACGATTTCTTCAGGGGAATTTAAACCACTGCGCCAGGGCCCAGGACCTTTACATCCAAAGCCTGGCGCAGTGGTCCATTCACATTGGTGTCGTCGCGGAGCCCTACATGGTCCCGAGCAGGCCTGGCTGGATTGGAGATTTGGATGATAGTGTCGCAATTTTTGTAAATAGCAGCGGCGACTCACCTCCAGTCAGGTGCTCGCGGAAAGGCCACGGCTGTGTGGCGCTCAAAGTGGGCAGCGTCTGTGTAGTCGGGGCCTATTTCTCTCCGAACAGAACGTTGTCTGAGTTCGAGGCCTTTTTGGGGGAGGTGGCCTCGCTGCTGCACTGGTGCAATTCGCCTAGCACAATCCTGGCGGGAGACTTCAACGCTAAGTCGAGGGCATGGGGTTCACCATCTACAGACGGCAGGGGCGAACTGCTCCTGGAGCTCACCGCGTCGGAAAGCCTCGTGCCCATGAACCGGGGCTCCGAGTTCACGTGCGTGCGCATGGGAGGCGGATCCATCGTGGACGTTACGTTTGCGAGCGCCCCCCTCGCGGGCCGTGTTCAAGGCTGGGAGGTACTGACTGAGGAGGAGACACTTTCGGATCACCGCTACATGCGGTTCCAGGTTCTTCCCTCGCCAACTGCTCCGAACAGTCAGAGCTCCGGTCCACCAGAAGTCGGACCTAGGTGGTCCTTGAGGTCTCTCGACAGGGAAACGCTGGAGACCGCATCAGTCGTCGGCGCCTGGTGCCCTAAACCCGATAATGGCGCGGTAGAAGAGGAGGCGGATTGGTTCGCGGAGACACTGGAGCATGTGTCGGACTGCTCTATGGCCCGTGTTCGGCCAAGACCGCCTAGAAAGCGTGTGTACTGGTGGTCGGAGGACCTCAGGCGGCTCCGCGCCGCCTGCATCGTCGCCCGGCGGCAGTACACACGCTACAGGCGCAGACGCTCTGCCAACGATACCGAAGAGGAGGCGCGTCTATACAATGCCTACAAAGAAGCAAAAAGGACGCTGAAGAGGAACATTGCCGAAGCCAAGGAGAGGGCATGGTCAGAGTTCAGGCAGTCTC
Source organism: Erynnis tages (assembly GCA_905147235.1). Taxonomy (NCBI): domain Eukaryota; kingdom Metazoa; phylum Arthropoda; class Insecta; order Lepidoptera; family Hesperiidae; genus Erynnis; species Erynnis tages. Next base: position 3,327 of record CAJHUV010000003.1, on the reverse strand, counting down.
TGGAGGTGGACCCCTGGGGACGCCCCTACAAGTTCGTAATGAACAGGTTGCGCCCCTGGGCTCCGCCACTTACCTCCTCCATGGAGCCCAGGCTGCTGTCCTCGGTCGTGTCAACTCTGTTTCCCGGCGCTTCCCCTCCGAACCAGACAAGATACATTGCCGAGGCGGCGCCACTGGACTCTATTCCGGAGGTGTCGTCGGCAGAACTGTCCTTGGCCATGATGAAACTTCAGTGCAAGAGAACGGCACCTGGTCCCGACGGTATACACGGGAAGGTGCTGGCTCTTGCACTGAAAAGCGGACTCGACGAGAGGTTTCTGAGCCTACTCTCAAAATGTCTGCAGGATGGGCTCTTTCCAAATAGATGGAAAACTGGGAGACTGGTTCTCCTGCAAAAGCCTGGCAGGCCGACGGATTCTCCTTCGGCCTACAGGCCAATCGTACTTCTGGACGAGGCCGGCAAGCTGTTCGAAAGGATAATTGCCGGCCGCATCAATAAACATCTGTCCACAGAAGGGCCAGATCTCGAGGAGGTGCAGTTCGGGTTCAGGCGAGCCAAATCCACGGTGGACGCCATTGCCCGACTACGAGACATATCTGAGGAGACCACATCTCAGGGCGGGGTGGTGTTGGCAGTCTCGCTTGACATTGCGAATGCCTTCAACACCCTGCCCTGGGATTGTATTATGGAGGGACTAGTGTTCCACAGAGTCCCTTCGTATCTAAGGCGCACCATCGCCGACTATTTTTCGGGACGTAAAATCAAGTTCCCAAGGCAGAACGACTGGGGAGAATACGTGGTCTCTTGCGGTGTCCCACAGGGGTCGGTCCTAGGACCACTCCTGTGGAACATCGGCTATAACCAGGTGCTGCGAACAGCGCTGATCCGCGGTGTGCACCTTATTTGCTACGCGGACGACACGCTGGTTGTGGCAACTGGAAGAGACCACAGGGAGGCAAGCCTCAGGGCCACGGCGGGTGTTGCTCAAATTGTAGCCAATATCCGAAGGATCGGGCTTAAGGTTGCACTCGACAAATCGGAGGCAATTTGGTTCTTCGGCCCAAGACGAGCCCCACCTCCCGGAGCAACAATCACGGTGAGCGGGGTCCAAATCAAAATAGGAACGACCCTAAAATATTTGGGGCTACTATTGGACTCCCGCTGGTCTTTCAAACCCCACTTTGCGGCACTTGCCCCGAAACTCGACGCCACGGCCGCGGCTCTCAGCCGTCTCTTGCCGAACGTTGGCAGTCCGAGTGCGGGGTGTCGCCGCCTCTTCGCGGGGGTTATCAGATCCAAGGCGCTGTACGGATGTCCAATCTGGTCTGACGAAGCCAGCGACACGAGCGCTAATAAGGCAGTGCTGAGGCGGGCGCAACGAACGATAGCTATTCGAGTGGCGAGGGCGTACCGCACGGTGTCTTGCGATGCCGTGTGCGTAATCGCCGGACTCGCCCCATGGCATCTGGATGCGGCTGCCTTGGCGGATGTGTACTGGCGTCGGGCGGGACTCAGAAGCCGTGGGTCTGAGCCCCCGCTCGAGGAGGTCAAAAAGTGGAGGTTGGAAGGCCAAAATATGACCTTGACAAGGTGGAGCGACGAACTCGCCTCGTCCAGGGTCGGATCGTGGACGTTGGAGGCGATCCGCCCTGTACTTACGGACTGGACTAAACGGCAGTGGGGAACTGTTACCTATCGGCTTACACAGATGCTTTCCGGGCACGGCTGCTTCGGCAAGTATCTGCATAAAGTGGCTGGTAGGGAGGAGGTCCCCGCGTGCCATCACTGTGACTCTCCGCTCGATACGGTGAGTCACACAATATTTGACTGTCCGGCATGGAGTGCCGAAAGGAGCTCCATTGCCAACATCATCGGAAATGACACCACTCTGCACAATATTGTGCAGAAGATATTGGGAGACAGGGCCGCCTGGGAGGCTTTCCAGGCTTTCTCAGAAGCGGTCCTGAAACAGAAGGAAGACGCCGAACGGTTGCGGGAGGACGATCCTTCTGCCGCCTCCGTCCGGCGTCGTAGGCAGGGCGGGCGCCGGCGAAGATTCGCCGGGCGCATCTTGTAAATATATATTGTAAATATTATACATTATTGTTAAGGTGCCAGCGCTATTGCGCTCTGTAAATATTTATATGTACAAAAAGGAGAGCCGCGCGCAGGGCATAGCGCCAAGCGGCAACACAAGCAGATGTCCGGAGTTTATGGTCAAACCAGTTACCGGGCTCTGCTCTGTGGAAAGACGGGCCGAGGGGTTTTAGTGAGTATGCCACTTTTGGAGAGTCTCACACTCCCCGCGCCATTGCACAGCCCAGGCGCGGGGGTCCGTAACGGATTTCCCCTCGTAAAAAAAAAAAAAAAAAAAAAAAAAGGTTAGGTTAGGTTAGGTTAGGTTAGGTTAGGTTAGGTTAGGTTAGGGTTAGGTTAGGTTAGGTTAGGTTAGGTTAGGTTAGGTTAGGTTAGGTTAGGTTAGGTTAGGTTAGGTTAGGTTAGGTTAGGTTAGGTTAGGTTAGGTTAGGTTAGGTTAGGTTAGGTTAGGTTAGGTTAGTTAGGTTAGGTTAGGTTAGGTTAGGTTAGGTTAGGTTAGGTTAGGTTAGGTTAGGTTAGGTTTTTTTTTTTTTTTTTTTTTTTTTTTTTTTTTTTTTCGGCCCTTTCTTTGGAGCCATCTGTTACCCACCGATAGCGTCGGTGCCTATTCTAATACAGGGGTCCTAGTGTTCTCTTTCATTCTAGTTCTATCAGATATGCTTCTCGTACTTTCATGCTTCATACCGTTTCTTTCTCTCATTCCTCTCTTTCATACTTCAGGGTTGGGTGTACCCTCTAGTCTTATCTAATCTATACTTATACTTTATTTTTTTTATTCTTTATTTCTCTATACCTAACATGCAAACACGGGGGATAATTGAAGTGGGAGGCTGTATTTATTTACATTATTTCTTATACACTACTTTTACATTTTTTGTTATTTACTACTCTTATTTACATTTTCTATTTCTCTTACATTCTAAATATATCTTTATTATGTTACTTTACAACTACTTACTCTTATTTCTATATGACTTATATTATGTATAACCTAGTATACAAATACATCATACTTTTCTTATATCCTATTTCTATTTTTTACTATTCTTATAACTTTGCTACAATAATCTAAAAATATATTTCTTGTATTGTTGTTCGCTACTATTTTTTCCAATTACCTATCTTAATTTCTGTGTCTATTTTCTGTTCCAGATCGAATCTCTCCTTGGCGTGAATAGGGCAATCCAGGACCACGTGCAACACCGTTTCTTCAGCCGCGGGTTCAACAC
>CAJHUV010000002.1:0-33134 GCA_905147235.1 Erynnis tages | reverse complement strand
GTTGAAATGTAAAATGAAAAGATTATTTAGACATTTTTAAGCACCTTTTACAAACTAATTTTACTTTAGTCACTTCAATAATGAATTATTGGTTTAATTTGTTGGATTTATTTATGTAGCCTATCTGAATAAATTTTTAACCATAACCGAAGCCGTTAGATAATAAAAAATGAGTACTACACAGTGCTACGATACGTCTACGAATCGCTACGGAAGTTGATACGACGTGCTACAAGAGTTATTCTTCTCGCTACGAGTCGTCTAGCGAACTTAACCGTTTCCTAAATGTTTAGCTTAACATATATTATGTAGATAACTCCATTTTTGCAACCACCTAATATTAATTTATTGCTTTTCAGTACTCGGCAAGAAAACGCATTTCATAATCATAATCATTCTATTTGCACTAATGTGCGTTACGTTAAGATGGTACATGTTAAAGTAATTAGGTTCTATATTAGTACTATTATGCCTAATGAGGTGTACAAATGTCAGAATTAATTTCAATATAATTTCAAGTAAAAGGTCAACAATGTCAACAATGTCAACTGATTTAAATTACAAAATATCCATACAATTAAATAGCCTTACATAATGTCAATAAGTCATGTCAATTTTAATCTAAAATAATATTATTAACAATTAGAAATTCGTCAATCCCGTAATAACATTTATTAATTAGTATTTTATACAATTATTTTTGTTTTAATGACGTAATTGAAATATGTTTAAGAATTTAATTTTTAGGTAATTTATTATATAATTATATTTGAACAACAAATGGCGCAACGATAACTGTGTTAGGTATATATTTATTTTACGGAAGATATTTATTCTTCAGAACATCACTGTGTGCATTTTTTGCATTAAAATTTAACACTTTTCTTAACAATCACACGGCCGGCTTTAACAAAAGAACGTAATTCTTTTTTTAATTCTGAATTTGAAAAACCTGTTAATTTAAGTTATATGCGAAAATTCGGATTTCTGATCTAGATTTTCAGAGAGGTTGTGAATTTTGCAATTTAACAATCTTCACATCTATAACAAAATAAACTTTAAATCCCTCGTAGTTGTATATTCTTTAACTGCTATGAACCTTACACATTTATACGCACATTTACTCAGACTAAAGATAATGTCCAGTGCTATAATGCCACAAATTGCGCTGCAAATATTTTATGCATAAAATTTTAAAATGTTGTAAAAGAAGCTTAAACGTTTGTATGAGGCTGCAACAGAACTGCTGTCAAGCTTGCCTTTGATAACATTTTTCACGACGTATAGTAACGGTAGAGCTTTGACCATAGCCTTCACACAGAGATAATTTTTCTTTGTGGTTTGTCTCAAAAGAACAATAGATATAAAACAGCTAGATACACTTATTCACATTACAAACACAAAGCGTAAAATCGGTATTAAAAAAAATGGAAAGTACAATACTTTGTAAGGTAAGCTAACTATTCAAATCGAATAGAATGAACTATTTCATATGCTTAAATGGTACAGTTTGGGGTCGGTTGTGGCTCTCTATGACCTACGACGATTGAACATCAATCAGCCTGAGCACTTTTGTGCTTTTTCAGGAAAATACAAAGTTATAGCACAATATTCAAGTTACTCTCACCATACAAGCACCATACTAAAAACTACACGCAATAACTACAGTTTATGATGCATAGTTTCCATCTGCCGCTGCGATCGGAGAGCAAGTCGAGTTAATATTGAAATCCCAATGAGCGCTAAGAATGTTATCTCTGGCGCACAGAATCAGATCCGCTGAGCGTATTTACATAACAGCACACAGCCGCGTTATGCTCCAATATTGACGATCTGTTTGTTTATTTTATCTTTGAATGCCGCGGAGGGAGCTACGGAGCTTATATAATATGAGCAGAACTTTGCCAACTTTACGTAGGTATCTATTTGCTGAAGACATCTACGAGTAAGTATTATGTTCACGCCGATTACCAAAAACAGTTAATTAATTTCCATGCATATTTCTATAATGTTGTAGTCACTTTTACTTTCATTTCATAACCTGATTGTAAATCTGCTGCAATATCACAGGGCGTCCACATCTCTACCAACGTATTTTTATAATATTAACCTACTATAAAGTTATGACAAATGGAAAAAGTCTAACGATAGTTCAAGTATTATTTACGTGATCAGCAATCAAACAAGTAGTCATAAAGAAAATTCCATGAATCAAAGATATATTTGGCAGAACTCTGATGATAAAAATATCGAACCGATAATAATATTCCAATATCCTATCTCTTAGATTTCAGCTGACTGATCAGGAGATATTGAATATTTGTTTAGCTATTTAGAAGATCACAAACTACGGGCATTATGATTTTGTTTTGATCATAGCCTTGGCCGCAGCTCTGTTAGCTTCGAGCTTCGAGCCAAAAAAGTTTCACGAATCCATTTTTCAAAGCTTATTTATTTGTTACGATAAGAGCTTAATATATCTAATAAGTTATCGTTAAATAATTAACAAAAACATCGACATATAGGCGATAGTTATGGTTAGCCTCGATCCATATTTTTTGTTTAAGTTGTTATCGAATATTAATTTTATCTTTTGACAATCATATAATCAACATGACTGTAACTTTATTAATTTCTTTAAAGGCGTTTATTGTTCAAAGATCACCAGCTTTTGTGTTAGTTTAAGATAGTAATTAATTTCTCTTGCGAGTAGTCAAAACTTCGTGTATTTCTGAGTGTGTTTTATAAAACGAACATTTTCGTATAAACCAACAGCACTTCTGCGTAAAGTTCGGCAACAAATTGTATAACAAGTGTTCCCGATGAATTCTTGTTTCAGTAGACGTCAATCCAAATATTGGAAGTTTTGCAAGCACTCGCTGTTGGAACAAGCCAACACGCCTTACAATACCAACTCATTAAAACTTTAAAACCATAGTTTCCAACTATTCATATACTCTCGCTATTGATATAGCCACGCTAATTTCATCCTATGGTTTCATCTATATTAAAAAAAGATTAAGTTTTAAACTCAGTATTTATTTTTCTAAATATTATTATATTATTCTAAATATACGCGTCTTTACCATACCACTATTAAGTTAGTTGTAAGCTACTGAATCTTGAAATTCAGTTTTGCAAGTAGATCTATCGCAAATATACTACTCCAAATCTACGAAACGAAAAATGTCTGAACAATCATCGATAGCTTTCTAGCTATTCCATACAATACATCAGTGTCAGTCGCGTACGTGTCGGAGGATTTGTGTCCCGCGTGTCACGTAGTGTCACGTGGTGTGACGTGACGTCACGTCGCCGACACGTGTCTGTCACGCGCGACGTGCACGCAAAGGACGTTCATCATTTGCTATGCACACACGGAGCGCCGCGCACTGGCGAAGAACTAACGTTTCGGCGATAAAAGCCTTTGAGAACTTACTAATATAATCTTGCTACAAGTTGTAAGCCAACCTGTTTCAGACTGGTATGATTCACACTGAAAATATTTTTAACAATCATTTTTATCTAATTGAATATTATCGTATTTTCCAAAGCTGACATTTGTTACATGATCGATACATAATAAATGTTTATTAAATATTTTTTAGATGCCTACATAATTCCAATAGATTTCGAATTTACACATTTTTACCTACCTATATTACATTCTTCGCAACAATTCTTAAGAAGCATCGTGCGAGGGAAACTTTGTGACCAGTCGATTCAAAAAGTAAAAGTGCAAAGTATCACTGAAACACATTTAGTCAGCTGTACATCAACAGTCGGCTACAAACGACGAACGAACGAACGAGTCGTCCTACTCCGCGGCGTCCTAAACGCCACATGGAAGGTAGGGGTTCAGGCCTCGAGGATCTCCTCTTTACCTGGGCAATTCTCTCGCAGGGTACACTGCCCTGGGTGCGTCTCTACACTTCTAAAGCGCAGGGCGGGCGGGCGGTCCTACAGCGGACCCGCTGAGCGGTGCAGTCCTCCCCCGGTTAGGCGGGGGAGTCCAGTCCCTCGATTTCACGAGGGAGCGGACGTCCTTCCGGGGGCCGCGCGTGCAACGGCGCTATGCCCCGTAGGTGCGGGTGCGGCCCGTTGTCGGCTCGAGCAAACATGTGCCTCGCCAACTGGGCCACAAACTCACCTATGGACTGCACCTTCAGGTCGCGCGCCAGGACGTCGTTCCTCGCGTAGCGGAACGCGTCTGCGATGATACGCAGACATATGTTCTGCTGCGCTTGGAGACGAGCGCGCTGCGACTTGGCCACCAATGCGTACCACGCCGGGGCCGCGTAGGTTAGGCGGGAACGGATATACATTTTGTATACCCTCAGTTTCGTGTGGACGGGTAACCTGGATCTCAACACCGGTCGGAGCATCGCCCGCGCGGCGCGCGCCTGTTGAACACAGTGGTCCACCATGGGGCGCATCCGCAGCGTGCGATCGATGTGACATCCGAGGTACTTAACTTTAGGCTGCCAAACTATATCCCGTTCCCGGAACCTTAGCGGCGGCGGCGGTTTGAGTTTCCGGCTAAACAGGACGGCCACCGTCTTACCGACGTTGACGGAGATCCGCCACTTGTCGAGCCACTCAGGCAGCAAGTCGAGCAAGCGCTGCATCCTGGCGGCTGCAAGATTCGCGTCGCGCGACGACGCGAAGAAGGCGCTGTCGTCCGCGAACAACGCGAGCTCAACGTCACGTTCCCACTCTTGCAGGTGACCCTGAAGGGTGGGAATGTCGTTGGTGTAGACCGCGTATAACCACGGCGAGAGCGAGCTGCCCTGCGGGACCCCCGCACGGATCGGGCGTGGGCGAGAGTGATTGTTCTCGACCGATATGAAGAACCGCCGTCCCCTCAGGAACTCGACTATCAACCTAACCAGCATCGCTGGCACGGGCGAGTCCAACAACTTGAAGATGAGTCCTGGGTGCCACACACGGTCGAAGGCCTTCTCGATATCGAGGAAGACCCCGGCCGTGTGTCGCCCGTAATTGAACTCATCTGTCAGATGGTGGATCACCCGGGTCAGCTGAAGCGTCGTTGAGTGGCCGCCGCGGAACCCGAACTGCTCGTCCCTTAAAACAAGTGACGGGCGCAGTCGGTTCAGCGTCAGCCTCTCAAAGAGCTTTGCCGTGGTCGACAGGAGTGTGATGGGACGGTAGCTCGCCGGGTACTGGGGGTCTTTCCCCGGCTTCGGTAGAACAATCACTTTCCCCAACTTCCAGCTATCCGGGAAGTGGCCTGTGCGGAGGATCCCGTTGAAGAGTTTGGTCATGCCGACCAACGCTCTCTGGGGCAGCATCGCCAACGCCATGTTCGGAATCTCGTCCGGGCCTGGCGCCTTGCGCTTGGGTAAGCGCTCGGCGACCTTCCTAGCTTCCGAGGGTGAGATAAACTCGACCCCCTCCAGCGTAGGTGTCGGGCCGTTCAGAAACTCCGATACGCGGGCCTCCACGAGCTCGTGATGCTCTCGGACGGCGGCGGACGCGGGGTGCGGAGAGAATTGCCCCTCCATGTACTCCGCGAGAATCTCTGTGCGGTCCTTCGCCGCAAAGCGGCGTTTGCCCTCGGCATCCACCAAAGGGTAAACGGGGGCTTTGGCGCGGGTTAGCTGTCTATTGAGATGATACAGCGACGTTTCTCGCTCTCCGGCCTGGTCGATCCTCGTCTCCCAGCCGGCGCCACGATGCTCCATCATCTCCGTAGACAGCTTCTCCGCCAAGGCGTTGAGGTCACGCTTCACCCGGGGACAGCGGGTGCGCGCCCATTGCTTTCGCAGTTTTCGCTTTTCAGCGATCATGTCGCGCAGACGGACCGGGAGGGGGTCACGACGCGCGTTATCCGGGACCTCGGTGGTTGCCGCGTCCAGGGCCTCTTTGACTGCCGTCGCAAAGGCCCCGGCCGCGGCCTCCACCGCCTCCGGGGAATCAAGTGGGGCCTTGTGGTCGTAGGCGGCCAGGGCGGACTTGAAGCCCTCCCAATCCGTCCTACGCTTCGCGCGCGGCAATGACGCGCACTCGGGTCCCAGACCGAGCGTGACCAGTATGGGGAGGTGCTGTGTGTTCATGTCATACAGCACCTCCACATAGACCGGGCACGGTAGGTTCTTGTGGAGTACGATGTCGAGCACATCCGGACGGTGGTTGACGTTGGTGGGAATGTGAGTGGGTGTCTCTGGCCCTAACACCTCATACCCATTCGCCTCCGCGTCCTCGAGGATGCGCCGACCCACGCTGTTGGCGACTCTGGATCCCCAGGCTCTATGCTTGGCGTTCAGGTCGCCAGCCAGGAGGGTCGGGTTCCCACCGTCAAAGATGTGCCTGAAATCTTGGAGGCAAAGATTAGTTCCTGGCGGGCGGTATGCCGCAAACACCCGAAGTGCCTGGCCCGCCACGCTCAGCTCGACCCCCGTGGAGCGCGTAACTGAGAACGGCGGGTCCGGCAGTACCGTATGTACCACATCGCGGCGGACCGCCACCGCCGTGCCCCTATAAGGGTACCCGGAGGGGGCGGTCTCGTCGCGGCGGTACATAAAGTAATTCGGGAGGCGGAAGTCCTGGTTGGGAGACAGTTTCGTCTCCCCCATGAGCAGGACATGCACGTCCTGCTCGCGGAGGAGACGCCAAAGTTCCTCTTTGGACTGCGGGGATAGGCCCCCCGGGTTCCAGTACATCAGTCTAAGGTTGACTGACATCCTGGAATCCGAAGAGTTTGGCAATGACCCCTCTAATCGTCCCCACGAGCTCCGGGTAACGTGCAATCGCCTCACTGATGGCCGACGCGGCGGCCACCAGCTCATCGGCGGACGTATTAAACCCGAGGGCTTGTAAGGGCCTAGAGGGGGCTGGACGTCCCGCTATCTGTAGCGGGGATGGAGTGGCTGGATGGGTAGGGGTTGGCGTGGGGCGGGGGGCAGGGACGGGTTTGGGCACCTGGACTTCCTCCTCCTGGGTGACCTGCGGCTTCTTCCCCTTGCGCTTGGGCTTGCCCTTGGGCTTGCCCTTGCGCTTGGGGGCGCCGCTCGCCTCTGCAGCGGCCGACGGCTGGGCCGTGGGCGGGAGTGGAACGGGGGCGGGCGCGGGGGCGGGCGGAGCCGAAACCACCGCGGGCGCTCGAGGCGCAGGTTTTGGTTTGGGCGGGGGCGCGGAGGCCTGCTCTTCAGCGAGCCTCCTCTCCCGCTTACGCCACCTGGCCTGGCGTCTACGGCTGATGCGCGCGGGCGGGCCGCGTTCACCAGCCGGCATGTTGGCCGGGGCCATAAGGGATGCGCCCGCGGTGGGCGCGAACTCCTCCACCGTCCGGGGTTGTACGACCGCAGGCAGTGCGAGCGATGCGGGTCCTCGGGCGGGGGGCCCCGGCTTCCTGGCTCGGGTTCCGGGTGGTGGTGGGGGGACGCTGAGACCCCGCAAGCGCGCCATCCGCCTCAGGTATGGGCACATACGGTTATTAGCCGTATGGGCCCCCTGGCAGTTGGCGCACCTGGGGATCGCGTCGCGCTTGCGTGGGCAGTCGCGAACGAGGTGCACTCCCGCGCAGCGGATGCACCTCGGTGGGCGGTGGCAGGTCTGGGACGAGTGTCCCACCACCTGACACCTGTGGCATTGGGCAGGGCCTGCTCGGCCATGCCACGCCTCCACCGATATGTGGGCGTTGAGGAAGACCCTCGTCGAATACAGGCGACGGAGTTCCTCAACGTCCATGCGCTCCAGCTGTACGTAGTACACCCCCCTCTTGCTGCCTCCGCGTGGGGGGATGAGCCTGCAGAAGCGCGCAGGAAAGCCCAGGTCTTTCAGGCCGCCGGTTACCCAGTCCGGATCCGTGTTCTCCGGGAGGCCGCGGACACAGACTTTCGTCGGCCGCTCCTCCCTCAGAGACAGGTAGTGCCAGACCAGGCCCGGCTCTGACTCCTGAATCCTACACAGGTAGGCCTGGACCTTCCTGAACTCTTCCGCGGTCTTTGGGTGGAAGCGGAAGCCCTTACCGCTCGCCACCGAGTGTGGCGGGAAACCGAGGATGTCCCGCATCGCCCTGAGGTGCACTACCCAGTTGGGTAGCACCTCCACCACTATCTGCGGCGCGGGACGCTCGCCGGCCGCTGCAGTCGGGGCCTGAGAGGGGGGGGCGGACTTACCCGGACCGGCGGCTGCCTGGGCGCCGCTATCGGTTTCCGGTTGTCTCGCCTGTGGCGGGGTGGGGGGGCGCGGCGCGTTGAGCGCCGCGGCGTAGGACGACTGCTCGGATGCAGTTGAACTGCCCGCGTCGGTCCTGTGAACTAAATCCGCGCCTAACGCACGCATTCGTTGTTGTCGTCGTGGGAGGGGGGTCGGAGGCACTATCGGCGGCGATGGTGCCTCGGGGGAGGAGGACCCGCCGCTCGCCGGTCCCGGTGTCGACGCCGCAGCAAAGTCCGCATACGACGTCGAGTCGAGGTCGGCGGCCGACGGGGCCTCTCCCGGGGATGACAAGCCGCGCGGAGTGGGCTCCCTACTCACCCTCATACTATCCGCCGTAGCAGCCGCTTCGCCAGCATCGGTGTCACCCGGCGGCGAATCCCGGCTATCCTCGTACCGGCTGCTCGATGTGGATGCAGCCGATGAGGGCGGGGGCGAGGCCTTCTCCTCTTCAGGGCCTTCTTCTTCTTCGGTGGTGGTCGGGGAGGGGGAGCTCGACCCGACCAGCTGCACCTTGTGGGGTCCAGCTTCCTCGGGGGAGGTCGACTCCTCCCTCTTGGTCTTCGGGGGGCGTCTCCCCTCCCGAACAGGGAGGCGGCTGGGCGGTGGTTGCGCAGCGGGGGTTTGCACCGCGCCCGCTGCGGCCGCAGATGTTGTGGCGGCCGGATGGTCCTCGCCCTGCAGCTCCGGGAACAGCCAGGGCGGTGCCGGCGTGCGCTCGCCCGTGATGGTCGAGCGCACCATCAGGACCCGCCTGGTCCCGGCTCTCCCTCGCCCGCGTCCGCCCCTTCCTCGCTCGCCGCGCCGCGCTCCCTCCATGGTGCGCGGGGCGAGTGGTGGGGGGTGGGCAGGCTCCTCTTCTCTCTCTTTCACGCTCCGGTGTTTAGTACGTTCTCCGGCGCGCAGATGTCCGGACACCGCGGCCCTTTGCCAACGAAAGGGCGCGGTGTGGTCGGCAGGTGCCCAGCGATGGCACCTGGTCTTCCGGCGCGACTTACGATGGGAGCAACGACACGCGATAATCGCCCGTAAGTCGGCGCCAGAAGAGCGCCCCGTGTGTTCATTTGCGCTGCAACGCATGAAAAGACCGACAAGAGTTGAATGAAATTGAATGGCGCCGACGCGCAGAGCGGCAGCCGTCCCGCTCGTTCGCCGCTGCCTGTTGCCTGAAGCGAGCACTTATTCAAGCAAAAAGGCGCCTATGCCGTCCATATTTAGCCAAAGATTTTTATACGTCAATATGGAGTATCAGAATATCAGAAGTTGAAAGCCTAAAATTAGCGTCCTTTTATTTTAGATCACCAATATCAACATTTTTTCCAATTTGTTAGTAGTTACTAAAGCATTTACTGAATAATGGTTCATTTCTTTATTTAATGTTCGTGTTATGTTTTTTACCTAATAACTACTTATTGGTATTTTACTATTAAACAAACGGAGGCTTTTACATGCATTGGTATCTTTTGAGGCTCCAGTATGAATAAAACATATCCTGTCATCCCAAGAGTATTAACGTCTTTAAAAGATTTTTTTCCTGTAACCGAAAAAAGGTATATTGGCATTGTGTCGCCGCGCTGCCGGCTAATGCACACTCCCGACCCTCGAGCGACCTCCAAGTTATTCATTTACCTTTGTACGACGTATCTGATCTATGTTTACAGCATATATATATGTTTACAAGCATTATTGTCGAATGTGTAATAAACGAATGTGTAATAAACGCGCACAGTTGAAATGATTAATTTTAACAAAATGGCACTCGTACGTACGGCACTACTTTATAAATTTCGACAAATTAATCTGATGTTGCTTATATTGTTTAAAATATACGAATAAACTATAATAATTTACATTTTAAACTAAACGAAGTTTACAAAGCAAAGGTTAAGTTATAACTTTGACAGTGACATATTAGTTTAAATCAATAGCTGTATCGCATTGATTAAAACTTCATTTTGATAATTTATACATTTTGATTCCTCATGTTTTAAGATATTTTGTCTGCCAAACAGGAGAAGAATCCCCGAAATTATAGACGCTAAATATATAAGTCAAGACAGCAACGTTATTACGACTTAAATGAATTCCAGCCTTGACACCCCAAGGCACCCAGTGCTACAAGCACTATACATCAACCTTATCCGTAAAAAGTAACACTATTTAATTAATTTCTAGTCCAGCGCACGCATTGCAGCATATCGGATTAGTTCGGGCAAACTTGTGTTGCATACGAGCAGCGCGTCCGCGGGCCGGCGCCGCGCCGCGTCGCAAATCACACTTTGAGGGCAGTTGCTGCAACTCGCCCGCAACTCACCACCAACTCGCCCGCAACTCGCCCGGGCTCACGGGCTGTGGCGACAACCTGCTGCGTAATGCTTCTTGTTCTTTACTAATATGCATACGCCGCTTACATTAATGCACACGACGAATTTATTTACTACTATTATATTGTACCGCCCTACTAATTTAAATCCCTATGTTCAATTGTAACTTCTATAACTGTTATCTCAGAGGTTTACGAAAACTATAGCGTTTCAAAACAAAATAATTACTTTTGGTAATATAGGCCTAATCGTTGACGTATAATCCCGGGTCATATAGATCCATTAAAATAAAAGTTCCCCACTTACGAGTATCTCCACTAAACGATTCACACTAACGATTCACAGTCAAAGCCCCACACTAGGATTCCCTGTGTCGTGGATGCCATGGATAGACACAAGACAAGAACACACACATCCAGACCAGAAACAGAAATTTAAACTCATCATTCAAATATCTGCACCGCTGGAAATCGAACCCAAGACCCTCCGCGCAGCACACCGGCGTTTTAACCATTGCGCCACTCGGGACGTGATTTAATTTGACATTTTAAATCTGAATAATAAAGCTCTTGGACAGATAAAGTAAAGTTCTATGTGTATGAGTGTCTCAGTCTCTCGGTGTATGGGTGTGTGTGTGTGTGTGTGTGTGTGTGTGAGACTTAGTGTGACTTATCTATTAATTTATTTTAAATCCAGGCCAAAAATAAACAAGCTAAAGCAAGTAAAAACAGTTTTTCGCATTATAATGAAAATGCACCTATTCGGTTTTAAAACATTTAAAATTCATTGTTTTTAAAATAGCAGCTGAATTCATTTTTAATGTTTTAATAAAACATAGAAAACTATTTCAGTAAACGTAGACTCGTTGGCCGTGACCGCTGATGCAACCTTGTCGCAGTGAGTGTTGGCCGCGCGGCCGGCGCTGCTGCAGCCGAGGGCCAGCCCCGGATCTTCAATTTTTTTTAGGCGGGGCAAAAACTGAAATATGTCGCCCCCGCCCACATACATTTATTTTTACCTTTATCATCCATATAATTTCAGCTATCAGATGTCCACTAATTGATTGAAATTTGGACATAGCCTACATACGCCTTCCGAAAATACTGCATTGATTGCTGTTATTTCTGTGTTAAGCCTATTTATTAACCGACTTCAAAAAAAGGAGGAGATTCTCAATTCGTTTGTATGTTTTTTTTTTTTAATATTTGTTACCGCCGCAATCCGTTATTTGTTAACCGATTTGAATTTTTTCTTTTTGGTTTGGAAGGTGTTACTGTGAATTTGGTCCCATATTAAGTTGATGATAATCTGATGAAGAAGATTAAAAATAAATCTTATATGCGTGTAAGAAATGTACCCATGAGACAGAAAGATAAAAATCAATTGTATTTACCTAGAATGTAGAATTTATAAAAAATGTATATATCTGCCATACGCATATACGATACAATCATTTGCCTCCAGAACTAAAAAAACTATCAATCAATAAATTTAAATGGTCTTTAAAACAGTAGCTGGCCAAAGGTTATTATACCGAAAAGGAATTCTTTAACGATAAAATAAAATAACAATCTCAGGAAGGACAGAGGCTACATTTACAGTCCTGTAAAGCTGCCGACTACAAGTGCTTCCTTGTGTTTATACAGGGTATAATCAGAGAGAATGCACTATCACACAAAAATGCAAATAACGAACGGGATAATGAATGGATGGTTCGCAATTTCAATCTAAATTATGTTTATAGATAAACAATTACATAAAGGAATGTAGTAACGCGCGTATAAATAACTAAATAAATTAATTAAAACTGTGTCGAGAGTTTTTTCCCCCGGATTTTTCTCTCTTTGCCCAGTAATGGGCACATTGCATAGCCGATAAGTTCGAATAGGTAAAATATTAAAATAAACAAATAATTTGGACTGCTGAACAAAATAATAAATAAATAAATATAATCTAGCAATGATTGCCAATGAAATATAAAATTAAGTTTTAGTTATATAAGACATAATTATTGTATGCCCGCATAGGGTAGACTGTTCTAAACTTATTATAAATTTATGTAACATCTTTCTCATGTAACAGTCAACAATAAACGTATTCTTTCCTTAAAAAAAGACTTTCGGAGATACACAATGGAACTCCTCAACCGATAAGAGTTAAGGACTTCGGTTAATAAATTGTTGTTGTTGGTCACATTACCTTTGCAGAACTATATAGACTGATGAAAGAGAGGAACTCGTTTTTTTGACCGCCGCATTCCGTCATTTGGTAACCGATTTGAATTGTTTTTTTTTTGGTTTGGGAGTTGTTACTTTTAACTTGGTCCCTTATTAAGTTGTTGATGATTTGATGAAGGGTTTCGGAGATACAGAGTTGAGGAACTCCTCAACTGATAAGAGTTAAGGAACCGGGTTCCTTCCTTCCTTTCAGCCCTTAGTAGTCCACTGCTGGACATGGGCCTCCCCTAATCGACGCCACTCCGCCCGGTCCTGGGCTCTCTGAATCCAACGGTTTCCCGCTGTCTTTTTCAGGTCATCAGTCCACCTGGTCGGATGGCGGCCTGTGCTCCTTTTGCCTAAACGTGGTCGCCATTCGAGGACCTTTTTTCCCCATCAGTTGTCAGTCCTGCGAACGCCAGCCCATTGCCACTTTAATTTGCAAACTTTGAGAGCTATGTCGGTCACCTTCGTTCTTCTACGGATTTCATCACTTCTGATTCTGTCTCGTAGAGTACTCGATGTACCGATAGTCGATCTGGCATCGCTGAAGGGACTCAAGCACCGCCCAGGTCTCGATAGAATCGAAGGCCTTCTCATAGGAACCGGGTTAATAAATTATAATTTTTTGGGTCACATTGCTTTTGCAGTACTAAGTATATAAATTCCTTCGAAGTTCCTTCTAATTCCTTCCTAAGTATATAAAATCGATTCCTTCCTGCGGGCGAGCAGGCGCGTATTTTGAACTATGCCTACGCGCCTCGCGAATAATAAATGTTCGTGCACTACGTCTCATTCCTCGCTCTGGGTATCGGTCGAGTTGATATGGCCATGAAATTACTGTACTTGTACTATTATTTATTTATTCCGTGGTCAAAGTTAAGTAAATGATGAGTTATCCATTCGTCTGTAAAATGTCAATTTGGCCGCCCTCTGAACTTGCCGCCCGGGGCATGGGCCCCGGCTTGCCCCCCCCTAGATCCGGCCCTGCCGAGGGCACCGCGTCACTGTGACAAGGTGGCATTGCCAACGAACGCCGTCACTGTTAGCCACGAAAACCCTCGAAGTGACATGAAGGTCAATGCCTGTAACGTCGTTGAATTAACTATCAACTAAATTGCTTTAAAAATAGAATGATTAGGTTGGAAGCGTTAGAGTGTGTAGTGAAGTGGCAAAGAAGTGATCTCGACTATCGTTAAAATAATAACCTAGTTCGTTTAAACCTTGGTCTTTCACTCTTACAATTCATAGTTTTCCTTCACTAATTTTTTATACCACCAAAAACTTGAATAACACATAAACAAGAAAACGTCGGAATTAAGGTACTAAGGCTGTGGGCTATCAGCGCTTTATCATTATTATTGAGTAAATCAAATAAGCTCAATCACCATTCCGCCGATATCTCCTGAAACCCACTAGAACAAACCACAAACCTTGTGTCAATAGTTCGCATCTCCAATCTACAGATGTGTATTTATGTAAACACCTAAACAAGGGAGATTCGCACAGCCATTTGTTCAGTAGCGCGAATTGGGAGATGATTCCCCGAACTAATCACTGAGACGCCGAGCCGCCGCCGCAGGTCAACAACCTCGTGCTCTGAGTCCATTCAGGGCAGCAGAGCTATCATCGACGAATATTTAATTTTATAACGTTCCTCAATCATCTATGTAATATTGTAATGGTTTCGGACATTATTTAAGGAGCAATAATATAAATAGCCGTTCAAATTGTGATTAAAAACTTAAGTCAAACATTGAATGATAGTTTGAGCACTTTTCCGGATTTGACCTTGAGATGTTTCTAGCTAAGCGGTACGACTGAAGGGCGGGTGGGAGGGCAAATTTTTTCGGTTTTTTGCAAATATCTCCGAATTCCGTGGACCGATTTGGACGTGCGATATCTCGTTCGACGCGGGGAAACAGCTGCTACAATACGAAGGTAAGTTGGATAAAATCAAACCACGTTGCGCGGGAAAATTTTGGAGAAAACTGATTTCATCATTTAACCGTGTTATTAAGAAATTAAACAAATGAAAACCAAGTTTCTGACTATAGTTTGATTGTGTTCTGTATTGTAAAAGTTTTGCAAAAGTAAATGCACTAATTTGAACACTTATTAACCAAAAATAAATAACGAAATCTCACTTTTATCGACCTTACTAAGTAAAACTAATTATTATTGACCTAACTAAGCCATGCCTAACTATTTCTAACCGAATAAATTCCAAACGTAACTATTATAAACCTAACTATTTAAAACCTAACCAAACGAGACCTAACTTTTATCAACCTTACCAATCAAAACCTAACTTTTATCAACCTCACCAATCAAAACCTAACTTTTATCAACCTAACCAATCGACACCTAACTTTTATCAACCAAACCAATCAAAACCTAACTATTACCAAATTTACCAATCGAAACCTTCATTTTGTCAACCTAACCAATCAAAACCTTCATTTTATCAACCTTACCAATCAAAACCTAACTTTTATCAACCTCACCAATCAAAACCTAACTTTTATCAACCTAACCAATCGAAACCTAACTTTTATCAACCAAACCAATCAAAACCTAACCATTATCAAATTTACCAATCGAAACCTTCATTTTGTCAACCTAACCAATCAAAACCTAACTTCTATCAATCTTACTAATCAAAACCTAACTTTTATCAACCTAACCAATCAAAACCTAACTTTTATCAACCTAACCAATCGAAACCTAACTTTTATCAACCAAACCAATCAAAACCTAACCATTGTCAAATTTACCAATCGAAACCTTCATTTTGTCAACCTAACCAATCAAAACCTAACTTCTATCAATCTTACTAATCAAAACCTAACTTTTAACAACCTAACCAATCGAAACCTAACTTTTATCAACCAAACCAATCGAAACCTAACTATTATCAAACTTACCAATCGAAACCTTCATTTTGTCAACCTAATCAATCAAAACCTAACTTTTATCAATCTTACTAATCAAAACCTAACTTTTATCAACCTAACCAATCGAATCCTAACTTTTATCAACCTAACCAATCGAAACCTAACTTTTATCAACCAAACCAATCGAAACCTAACTTTTATCAACCAAACCAATCAAAACCTAACTATTATCAAACTAGCCAATCGAAACCTTCATTTTGTCAACCTAATTAATCAAAACCTAACTTTTATCAATCTTACTAATCAAAACCTAACTTTTATCAACCTAACCAATCGAAACCTAACTTTTTATCAACCAAACCAATCAAAACCTAACTATTATCAATTTTACCAATTCGAACCTTCATTTTGTCAACCTAACCAATCAAAACCTAACTTTTATCAATTTTACTTATCAAAACCTAACTTTTATCAACCTAACCAATCGAAACCTAACTTTTATCAACGAAACCAATCAAAACCTAACTTTTATCAATCTTACTAATCAAAACCTAACTTTTATCAACCTGACAAATCGAAACCTAACTTTTATCAACCAAACCAATCAAAACCTAACCTATCCGGTTGATAAAAGTTAGGTTTTGATAAGTAAGATTGATAAAAGTTAGGTTTTGATTGGTTAGGTTCACAAAATGAAGGTTTCGATTGGTAAGTTTGATAATAGTTAGGTTAGGTTAGGTTAGGTTAGGTTAGGTTAGGTTAGGTTAGGTTAGGTTAGGTTAGGTTAGGTTAGGTTAGGTTAGGTTTTTTTTTTTTTTTTTTTTTTTTTTTTTTTTATTATTACTAAGCTCTCACCAACGGCGTCGGCGCCTAAGTTACAGTTTTAGTTTCCGCATTCATTCCAGTTCTCGCTTGCATGCCTCTCGCACATTCATTCTGCATACTAGATCTTTCTTGCATTCATCCTCATTCTTTCTCTTAGGCCGGGATAGACCTCTATATCTCCTAATCTTACTATTTTACTAATTTTTATTTTCTTACAACTAGAACACAGGGGAATAATTCGGGACACCATGTTTCAACATTTTACTTTTACAGTTCTTTCTTAAAATTATTCTTAGCCTATTCTTACATCTAGTGCACGGATTGGACAATTTTAATAGAAATCTTACAGTCTAAATTTACATTTCTCATATTCTTACTTACTATACATACGAGTACATAATACACTTTGTTTACATTTACAATCTTTATCCTAGTTTCTATCCTAATCTTACTTATGATGACTTAATATATTCTACATGATACATTAGCATCATAATTTCCTTACGTCCTATTTCTTTTGTTTACTATGTCTATTATCTTTTTACAAAATTTTATAAATACTTCTCTTGCTTTACTGTTTTCTACAATCTGTGGTAAGTTTTCCTTGCAAATTTTTATGTCTATTGATTGTTCCAATTCGAACCTGTCCTTTGCATGTATAGGGCAATCTATCACTATGTGTAGGATTGACTCTTCCGCATCGGGTTCACACGCACATGACGGGTTATCCTTGCATCTGAACCTGTTCAGATACGAGGAGAACCCGCCATGCCCAGTAAAAAGCTGGGTTGTTTGGGCATCTATCTGGGTTTTTTGCACCGTTTTGTAGGCAGTGATTGCGTTAGGGAAGAACACTTTCGTGACCGACGCCGTTTCCTCCGCCCGGTACCTCCTGTCCCACTCTTCGAGCGTTTCCAGGCGGATGGTTCGTTTAATAAACGAAATCGGGCACCGGTCATAATCGTGTCTTCTCTTGGACTTGAGGGCTGCCTCTTTGGCCAGCTGGTCAGCTCTTTCGTTCCCCTCGAATCCAACATGTGCTTTAATCCAGAATAAGGAAATTTCCTTATTCTGGAGTGTGCAGTGAGTTATTCCATCCCTGGTTTGGACTGCGAGTGGATGAGGGGAACTCAAGTTGATGACCGTCTCCAGAGCTGCCCTAGAGTCACTGTAGATTCCGATGTCTGTGGCCCTAAGTTTTTGAGCGGCTTCGACCGCTCTACTGAGGGCCAACAGCTCGGCCTGGTAGACGGTGCAGTGGGACGGCAAAGTAAATTTGTGGGCCTTAGTCTCAACGCCGCCGCTCCATACGGATATCGCGGCTCCGACTTTGCCCTCAATTTTACTGCCGTCCGTGAAAATTTGCACGGAACAATTTCCGTGCAACGAATATTGTTCCTCGTCCACCAGGCATCGGAATCTAAGCCCTATCCCGTGCGCGGGGTGCGGCGCCATTATCGCCGGTGTCATTGTCTCTACCTCTATGTCACCCAGTTCAGGTTTGAGCGTACCCTTCTTGGCCTCGTATAAGGAGGCCGCCTCACGGACTCGGAGGTCGAGAGGGAGCGTTCCACTGAGAATGAGGGCTGAGTTCAGTGACACCGTGCGATACGCTTTGCACATTTTCTGTGCAAAACCCCGCTGCACGACGCTCAGCTGCCTACGAACCCCAAGCTTGTGTGCAGCTGGTGACCATGCGGCCGCGGCGTATATTACCACGGGCTCTACCGCCGCTGTGTAGATGGTTTTGATGACTTCCGGGTTTAGCCCCCAGCTGACACGCGCTGCCCTTACTAGTTGTTTATAGATGCCCACAGCTTTCCTGCAGACATTTGAGACGTGGCTGTTGAATGTCAGTTTGCTGTCGATGGTCAACCCAAGTATCTTGATCTCGGTGGACATTCCAATGTTAACCCCACCCATGGTCAATCGTGGTGTGTCGTACTTAAGCTTTTTGGTCAACACCATTGCACAGGTTTTGTGCGGTGCGAACCTCAGCTTATTTCGGACACCCCACGATCGCACATGTTCAAGGGCCGCACTGGCCTGTCCCTCGATTTCAAGAGCCGTCGACCCATCGAAGACCAACGCCACGTCATCTGCAAACGCCTGGCAATATATGTTCTGGCTCCCCAACTGTTTGAGAAGTGGGTCGAGTAGCAGGTTCCAGAGAATCGGTCCGCTGATCGATCCCTGGACGCACCCCTTCTCTGTGACCATCCGATGTTTCTGGCCAGCATACCTCACCTCCACCGATCTGTCACTGAGATAGCTGCTGATGACTCTCCTCAAGTTCCCAGGACATCCTTCCTCAGCCAGTCTGATCTTTATAGCCGGCCACCACGCACTATCGAAGGCGCCCTCGATGTCCAGAGAGACCAGTGTAACTAGTCTCTTGGCGCTTATTTTCTCACGAATGTGTGAAATTAGCGTAACGAGGGCGTCTTCGGTGCTCCGTTGTGGCATAAAGCCAAACTGGCGAGTACTGATCCTCGGTAGGATATAAAACTTGAGGCGGGCCATCAGCATCTTCTCATAGATCTTCCCAAGGACAGGCAGAAGTCCAATTGGCCTGTACGACTTGGGGGAGGTGTAGGTATCCTTGCCCGGCTTCCTTAGTACCACCACCGTGGCGGCTTTCCAAATTTTTGGGAAGTAGTGGTGAGCCAAGCATTTGTTTAGTAGAGCCAGAAAATAACCCGGGTTAGACCCTATTGCCTGCGTGCATATGTCTGCGGTGAACCCGTCGGTTCCGGGCGCCTTTTTTGGATTGAACGATCGGGTCGCGACTTCCAGTTCATTAGGAGTGAACGGTGGGTCATGTTCATCATGGTCCGCCTCGTCCAACTCTTTGGCCTGTGATCTAATTAGGCTATGGGCTGAGTCGTCGCAACCCTTCTCGTCCCCCGGATAAAATGTTTCCGCTAGAAGCTTTACGGATTCCTCTGCGTCTAGTGTTTTCCCGGCGTTCATTAACGGAAGATCCTCCTCCCTCCGCGTTGTTCTTCCTATTACCCTATATATCCCCTCCCACATCCCTTCCCTGTCCTGTTTCATGCAAAATTCCTTCCAACTTTCCGTTATCGCATTTGCTACTTCCAGTTCATACTTCTCTTTCTGTTCCAGGTACAGGTGTACAACAGTCTGTCTCCGGTGCGGCGCTGCGTTCCTGATTCTTCGTCTCCGTCTGTTTACTTCCTGTTTCATGGCTGCGAGCTGCTCGGACCACCACGGCAAGGTAAGTGTTTCCTTTTTTTTCTTTTTTAGTATAAGTTCTTTACAGGTGTTTGTGATCGTTTTTGTGTATTTGTCTATGGTTGTCTCTATTTCCCCTATAGTTTTAATTTTGTGTATGTCTTCTATTGTTAAATTTTCATCTAGCATAAACTGGGCCAGTTTCTCACGAAACTGGGCCCAGTTTGCTTTTTTCGTGTTGTAGAGTCGTGTTGTTCTCTCTATATCTACGCCTATTGATTTGTGTAGTTTGATGCCAAATGTTATGCCGTTGTGGTCCGAGCTTGTGAGGCTCTCTACCACTGTCCAGTCTTCGACGAGATTCAGGATATCTTCGGAGCAGGCCGTGACGTCGACATGACTGCTGTACCTTTTTCCACCACGGATGGTGTCAAAAGTAGGGATGTGGCCAGTGTTTAGGATATACATTCCCATTTCAGACAGGCCACCGTGCATCAGCTCTCCCCTGGCGTCCTCTGCCTCGGCGCCCCACCAGGTACTTTTGGCGTTCGCGTCACCTCCAACTACCAGCTTTCCCTGCGTCGCACTACTTATCGCCCTTAAATCTTCAATATACGGCTCTATGGGCCTGTCCGGCTCAAAGTAATACGACGCCAGGGTGAGAGTCCAGGCTCTAGTTCGGATCCTGACCACTGTGATGTTGTTCGTGGTCAGTTCTGGGCACTGTATTACGTCCACCTCGTTGTCGAGGATCACAATTGCGGCTTTTACAGTGCCCTCCCCTATGCTAGAGTTCTGGAAAACTCTCACCCCTCTGTAGGTCTTCATTTTTCTTTCTCTACCAACGTAGGGCTCCTGCACTAGAATCGCCGTAATTTTTCTTTTTTGCGCTTCGAGGAGCACCTCGTTGGTAGCTAGTTGGCTGCGTTGGAGGTTTGCTTGAATGAAGTTGTACCCGGAGATGTTATTTGGGACAACCTTAGCAGTAGGAAACCGAGGCTCGAGCTATGGCGTCCCACTTTCTTCGGACAGGACAGTCTTGGCTGAAGGTGTTGTGTTGCCGGTTCTCCAGATTTGACCTCTTGCAGTTTACGCACTCTGGTGACTCACCCACTGCTCGGTCTGGGCAGTCTTTTCCGAAGTGTGGGCCACCACAGTGACTGCAGAGGTCCTCCGGCTCCTTACAGAATCTACGACCGTGTCCGTATCCCAGGCATCTGGAGCACTGCACGAGCGGGGACTGGTCCTCCACCACCACCTTCTGGAGGTCAATCCTCAAACGCCCCATGTTCACAGCTCGGCTCCATATCCTGGGGGACACGGTCAGGACAATGTGCGTTGTAATGGGGTTTCGTGCCTTTTTCCGGAACTTTACCATCATTCTATTTTCCTCATCGTCGAGGCCGTGAAAGATCTCCCGGTTCTGATTTCTAAGGGCCTTCACCACCTCTTCGTCACTGTGCTTAGACAGTACGTCTCTTAGAATCAGAAGCGGGTCCCTATTTTTCACCTCCTCGACGACGAGGTGCTTTCCTGCCTTTTCCAACTTTTCTTTCAACCTCTGTCTATCCTCTTTTGTCCCGCACCCCATTACTATTTTTCTGTCCTTAGCCTTTCTAACCTTTTCTATCCTGATCCATCCTTCCTTAGCGTCGATGGCCTGTCTGACCTTTTCCAGGACGACTTCCCCGGTGTCTTGGTCGTTCTGAGAGGTGATTACCACTGAGTGTAGAGCAGTCCTGTTTTCAATGTTTGTCCTGTTTTGCACTACACTTGCGTAGGTTGTTTTAGCAACCACCTCTCTCTGCTCTTCAATGAGCTTCTTTATATCCTCAGTCTTGTCTATCGCCACTTTGAGTTCATCCATTTTAATCATGCTCTCTTTTATGAGCTGTTTGTGCTCTGTCAGGATTTTTTCAAAGTGGCCACTTTGGTCTATGTTTGCTGGAGGGGAGGTGTCTTTCGTCATCTCTCGTTCCAGGTTCCTGGTCGCTGGATCGTCGGTTGCGAGAGCATATAATCTTTCTAAAGACTTCCTGATTTCAGTTTTCAGGCTAGTCTTTAGATTTTTAAAGCGCTCTAAGTTGTCCACCCCTTTCCTAAAGACCGCTTTGGCCTCTTCAGCTTTGCTAGCGTAATGTAGCTTTGCTTCTGCCGAGGACCTTACCGGGCTTGGTGTTTGCGCCGCGGCTGCCTTTTTTGTGACCGTGTTTCCTTTTAGAGGCGGTCTGGTCATTTGCGGTGGGGTCTTATGCATCTTTGGGGGAGTGGACAGTTTAGAGTCCGCACTCGTGGACCCGGTTCTCGGCGGTGTTTTTGGTATAGGTCTTGCGACCAGTTCTGTGGACTTAGCGGTAGAGTTCACCGCAGGTGGAGTTTTCCGCCCTTGTCTATCGCCCTTGGTCTCCACCGCCTTTTCGATGGCGTCTATTGATTTGCGCACATTTGTACTTGTCTTTTGAGAGGGTCCTGCCCCCTCCTCGTTTACAGTCTCCACCGGGTCCAGTTTCTTAGCAGGAGTGCGGAGCATCTTGCCTACTTTTGGGTCGTACACGCGGTTAGAGTCAATCTAATACACGGTCAAAAGAAATGAAATAAAATGAAAAGTCAAATAAAAAGTCAAATAAAGGTTTGTAAAAGTTTTAAATTGAATAGGTAAGATAAAAATAAAATAAAATAGTCTGTAAGTTGTATATTATTATCTTTATTACGGTTTCTTAAATTTCTATGTTACCTAAATCCAGGTAGTGGACTTCTCCGCTAACCTGCAGCTGTAAATGGGCTTGCAGGTTTTGGCTCTATGTAGAGTCGTCCTCTTGTACCTTCATATGGCCCTGGAAATCTTACCGCTGTTTCATTTAGTGAAACAATAAAAACACAATAAATAAAAATATATTTTAGCTCTATGTAGAGTCTAGCAGTCCTAATTTGTCCTACACATGCAAAGTCAATGTTAAGCAGCAAAACAAGAGAAAAATCTGTTCAATTGGTTCTTTAAAATTAATTTTTAAGAGTTTGTTGTCTCTATGTAGAGCTACGGTCCAAGGTTGTGTAGCACAGTCAATACCCCTTGTTTTCGTTGTGCTGGCCGTGAAAACCGCGTCTCTCTACGGTTAACGGTCTATGAGATATCCTAATTTTAAATTTCTAAGATGGCGTCCAAGATGGCCGCTACCAATTTTAAAGTTTTGTTTTCGACGCCAATTTTGGTCGTAGAAGAGTGCGGAAAAGAACTAGGTGTAAGTTCTGATGATCTCTGACTGATCCTACGTTCAAAATCGATGGTTCACACAGAGCTCTATGTAGAGTCAATAGCTATGTCAGTCGATAGAGACCCACTCCCAAAGTTGTTTACTGAAAACCGCACTCTTCTACGACTTCTAGTTTTGAAGAAAACATCAAAATAAAATTCCAATATGGCGCCTAAGATGGCGTCTGATAGGGGTCACTTTTTATAAGATCGGCCAGACTTATCCAAAAAAGCCCGTGTTTGGGCTTGTTTTGTTCGTCTTTTTAAGTCCTATTCAGATTTATACACTTTATTTTAAAAACTACCCCCCTCGATTTTTAATTATAGAAAAACACCCTAATTTTAACCAAATTGCCTAAGTAAAATGCTAAAATTAACTTAAAAATTACCAAAAAATTTATACTAACTATATTAAATACCTATAATTTTTTAACACAAAAATTGAATTCCTAAGGGTGGTTTTAACCCCACCTCGTGGCAACCCTTAAAATTAAAACTTAAATAAAAAATAAACTATTCAATACAAAATTTTGAATTTTTTATATGTTGTTAAGTCCATCAAATGCTACTAAATACAATTTTAAAAAATAGGGGTCATAGATCTTGTTGTCAAGATATGATTTTTTGAAAATCAGTCAAAATTTTGAAACTCTATAACTTAAAAACTACTCTACCTATTTTCATTCTGCAAACGGCATCTGTCTGGGCTCGTTGAGGTCTTCAAAGCTAGGTAGTGCAGTCCAGCCGGTCACGTGTTTTTCACCTACCACGTGTCCACGTGGTAGTTGTTTTTTTTGCTCTTTATTCCGCCGTTATGGGCGGAAAAAATCCGAGCAAAGCGTCAAAATGTAGAGCTCACCAGCGCCTTTTAAAATACACTAAAAAACACATAGGTCGTCGATCTCTTTCGGGCAGCGTATTTTTTTGAAACTTTGAGTTTTTCCAAAATGTCACTTTTTCGCAAATAACTTTTGTGTCCTTTCACCGATTTTTACAAACAAAGTGTCAGCGTGTAGGGCTTAATTTTCCGCACCTTTAGACATATCACACGTCACTATAGGGCTAAAATTTACCACCACTACGAATTTTAGAAGTATTTTTTCGAACACTTTGAGCGCGGAGCGAGGTTGGGCACGTGTTACCGACTCAAGGGGCGGTAGCGCAACTGGGTTAGGTTAGGTTAGGTTAGGTTAGGTTAGGTTAGGTTAGGTTAGGTTAGGTTAGGTTAGGTTAGGTTAGGTTAGGTTAGGTTAGGTTAGGTTAGGTTAGGTTAGGTTAGGTTAGGTTAGGTTAGGTTCGAAGGGCTCGCCATATAGGCGGGGCTCGCCGGAGGGGGACTGGACGTAAAGGCTCTGCCGGATTCCCAGACCCCCTCCCAGGAGGCGAAGCCGGAGTGCCGCTGGGGGTTTTAGTGGGTATACCAGGGGGTATTGCCCCTGGGGAGTCCCACATACCCCTAGGGGATGCGTAACGCATTTCCCCCAGCGAAACCAAAAAAAAAAAAAAAAAAGGTTAGGTTAGGTTAGGTTAGGTTAGGTTAGGTTAGGTTAGGTTAGGTTAGGTTAGGTTAGGTTAGGTTAGGTTAGGTTAGGTTAGGTTAGGTTAGGTTAGGTTAGGTTAGGTTAGTGTATGGAGAGTAGTGGACTGTACGAAATAATAGGCCGGTTCTGCGTCGAACAATTTAATAAGGAGGTGAAGATATCAAGGTAGGTGTGAACGGTGGCCGGTGTAGATGGCGAGTGTCGCTCCGCTGCAGTGTTGCCGGCACCGCGCCGCGCCGCGGCTCGTACTCCACGCCGCGCGCCGCGCACCCCGTCGACCGGTTCCAAAGCGGGGTCCGTACATGCTCCCCGGGTTGAAGTGTAGGAAGACTTCAAAAATCTGGAAGGGGGCAAATATTATTAAATGCTCTTCTTATGGTCCCCCCTTTGGTCTTTAATTCCGCGACTCTAGAGACGCCGTCGCTGCCAGGATACAGTTGGGTGACCCTTCCAAGAGACCATAATAGAGGGGGAAGAGATTTTTCCTTTATAAGAACAAGCGCGCCAATTTTTAGCTCTTTGTATGAGGTACGCCATTTGGTCTTCTGCTGCAACAAACCAATGTATTCCAGCGAGAATCGATTCCAGAAGTGCTGCTTAATGACTTCGATTCGCTTTAATCGTTCGATGTGCGATATGGGTTTGTCTGGCAATGGTAGCTGCGGCACAGAAGTAAGTGGCCGTCCAATCAGGAAGTGAGCCGGAGTAAGAGCGGATAGGTCGGAAGCATCGGAGGAAAAGGGTGTAATGGGACGAGAATTCAAAATAGCTTCTATTTGAGTGAGGCAAGTAGACATTTCTTCATATGTAAGATGAGTTGAATTAAGGATACGCTTAAGGTGGTGTTTAGTGGAGCGGACAGCTGCTTCAGCTAAACCATTGAAGTGAGGAGAATAAGCAGGCACGAATTTAAATTCAATGCCTTCCTGCGCTACTTGACCTTCGATATCAGAATGAACAAGAAGTCTAGAAAGTTCATTGGATGCTCCGACGAAGTTAGTCCCATTATCGGACGTGATGCTTTGGGGTTTCCCTCTGCGCGAGATAAAGCGTTTTAATGCAGCCATGTACGCTTCACTCGAGAGCGCCGTAACGAGTTCGATATGACAGGCTTTAATCGAATTGCAAATAAAGATTGCCAAAAAAGACTTTAAAAGTTTGCAACCTCTACCTTTTTTATCTGCTATCAGCACTGGACCTGCATAATCGACACTACAGTGAAGGAAGGGAAACTCTAGATGAGTCCGTGATGTAGGTAGCTGTCCCATTATAGGCTGAACTGTATCGGTTTTATATCTGAAACATCGTATGCATTTATTTACAATTTTTTTAGACAGATTCTTACCACCTAACGGCCAGTAAGTTTGTTTGATGATACCCAATAAAAGTTGTGGTGGAGCATGTAAATGTTTAAGGTGAAAATGTTCAAAAAGGATTTTCGTAAAATGATGCTTGCTGCATAACAAGATTGGATGCTTGGTATCATAACTATATGGAGAATTATGAAGCCTTCCACCTACTCTGATAATATTATTTGAATCTAAAAATGGAGTATAAGCAATTAATCTATTTTTCTTGGATAAGGGTTTCCCATCTTTTAAAGTCATGTATTCGTCGGGAAACATTTCTAATTGTGATTTAAGGATTATAAGATTTAATGAATTTTGAAGTTCTTTAACAGAAAGGTGACCTGTTAATTTATTACTTTTATTTTTGCAATTGTTGATAAATCTTTGTAAATATGCGATTGTGTTTTGTAAATATGTTAATTTTGATTTTTTATTAATTAAATCACTTATTAAATCATTGTCAGTATTATTAAGTGCCAATGAACAATTAATCGTTTCCGGTAGGTCCACATTAACGTTGGGCATTCGTGGCCACTCGGACTCACTCTGTGTAAGAAAGTTAGCCCCTGACCACCACAAGGAAGAAGAACTGATGCGATCAGCCTTCACCCCCCGCGAAATCAAATCAGCTGGGTTGTCCTTCGACGGCACATAGCTCCACGTGTGACCCTTTGTGCTTTCTTGAATTTCATGAACACGATTACGAATAAAAACTTTTAAATGATTCGTTGGAGTACTTAGCCAACCTAACACAATTGTTGAGTCACACCAGAATCTACATTTTTTGATAGGTAGGGTTAGAGAGGTTTTTACCTTAGTGTAAAGCCTTGCCGCCAACAAAGCTCCACAGAGCTCAAGACGTGGAATCGTCGTTGGCTTAAGAGGCGCTACCCTACTCTTAGAAGTAAGAAGTTGTACCTTGACTGCGCCTGACTGACATAGGGAACGAATGTAAATGCAGCAACCATAAAGTCGTTCAGAAGAATCTGAAAATATATGAATTTCATGAATTATGGATTCATCTGCGAGAACCCAACGAGGAATTTTTAATTGGTTAAGAAGAGATAATGTTTCAGCAAAAGAAAACCACATTTCTTTGATTGGTTGCGATACTTCTTCATCCCATGTACATTTATCTATCCAAAGTTTCTGTAAAATTAATTTTGCCTCTACTATACATGGACCTACGAGACCTAATGGGTCAAAAATTTGGCTAACAACTGATAGTATGTGACGCTTTGTGACTTTTTTGTTTAATTGAATATTAATTGCAAACGAAAACACGTCTAAATCACAAATCCAATTCAAACCCAAAGTTTTGGAACAAATATGATTAGTGGTATTTGAAATATCAAAAATATTATTGGATTTAGAACATGGGGATATTTGATTAAGAATTTCTTTACTATTTGATTGAAATTTTCTTAAGTTAAATTGTGCTGTCTTTAATGTATCTATGACCCCTTTGCATAAACGTACTGTTTCGTTGATAGTCGATGAACCACTCAAGTAATCATCAACATAAAAATCTCGTTGAATCGACTCTTTGACTTTGCTATCCACTGCAGTGGACGCCAAGCTAACCAAACACTTAGTGGCGAGATACGGTGCTGACGCCGTACCATACGTCACTGTATTAAGAGTGTAGGTCTTTAAGGGTTCTGAAGGATCATAACGAAAAATTATTTGTTGTAAAGAGCGTTGAGAAGGATTAATTTCAATAGCTCTGTACATTTTTTCTACATCACCAGTAACAACGTATTTGTGCTGTCGGAAACGAAGTAATATTGAAAAAAGATCTTCCTGCACAGTAGGACCTACCATTTGGATGTCGTTCAACGACAATCCCGAAGAAGAGGTAGCTGATGCGTCAAAGACTGTGCGAAGCTTTGTAGTAAGACTCGATTCCTTTATGACACCGTGGTGAGGTAAAAAATAGTTAACACGATCAGAAGAACTATAAGATGCTGATTTATTGAAAGAATTTAGGGTCATATGACCAAGACGTTCATATTCATGCATGAACTCTAAGTATTTGTCTTTAAAGTCTGGGTCGCGAAGAAATTTGCGTTCCAGTGACAAAAAACGACATTTTGCCATTTGATATGAGTCGCCTAAGACGGAAGGATCTTCTTTTAATGGAATGGTAACGACAAAACGACCATCACCTTTACGTGTCGTATTTTTTAAGAAGCTCTCTTCACAAGCGCGTTCTTCAGGAGATAAGGAATATATGGGTGCAACTGTATCCAGTTCCCAGAAACGAGATAAGTCTGGATTAGTTTCCTCGTTTAAAAAATGACAATGAGAAGACGAGGGACTTGACTTTGGACGGGCGACATACCCAGATACCAGCCAACCAAGTTTTGTCTCGTATAGCTTAGGTTGGTTTTTACCTAAGTCTATGGAATTGCTACATAAGACTGACCAGAAGACATCTGCCCCAACTAAGATGTCAATGACTGATGGGACATTGAAAGAAGGGTCAGCTAGACTTATTCCCATAGGAAGAGGAATATTGTCTATATTGATGAACGACGAAGGAACTGTTTTAGTTATAGTAGGTAAAATGAGACAGTCAATGGTACAACTATAATCGTTATAAGACGATTTGATAGTAAGACTGCAAGACTGCGATATGTGAGAAATATTGTCATTGATACCTGTCACCGTGGAGCTAGCACTGCGTCGCGACAAACCAAGCTTACCGCACAGCGACTGAGTAACGAAGTTGGCCGTGCTGCCATTGTCGAGCAGCAGTCGCGCGGAATGCACGTCGCCCGCGCTATCGAGCACCTTCACGATCGCTGTGGAAAGCAAAACATGCGGAGGAGTAGCTAACTGCTGTGAACTATTTAAATTAGCTAAATGGTTAACGTCGCTAGATGTAGGGATGGCAGGTTCAATTTTTTGCGTTTCGTGCAAGTGAAGCAAAGTGTTATGCCTTTTCTTGCAATATTTACAAGATGAAAGCTTGCAATGGTTTTCTGAGTGGCCCGTTCGTAAACAATTAAGACAGACCTTACATTCTTTGGCCTTTTGTAAACGATTTTCAATAGAAAGTTGCTTGAATGAATCACAGTTAAAAAGAAAATGATTTTGATTGCACATCGGACACGAAAATGGTTTTTTAATATAATTATTACGATTTTTAAATTTATTTTGATTATAGTTTTTATCGTTATTAGTTGCTATAAGTAAGTTTGCATTAGATTTATAAGATTCTTTATTATATGTTTTATTTTTACTTTCTTGAATTGTCTCCAACAAATCTGCCCTACTACTAAGAAATGAAATAAAAATATTAAGAGAGGGAGGATCTGTCAGAGTATTTCTATGCTCTTCCCACACCCTATGAGTCACATTATCAAGTTTTTCAGACATCATATGAATTATAAGCGTGTCCCAATACTCTGTCGGCTGATCTAAAGTCGCTAACGCTCGAAGATTTTTATTAGTGACATCTATAATACGACGGATGGAAGAACATGATTCACCGCGCATGGGTTCTACGTTAAAAAGTTCCCTAACGTGGTTATTAACAAGCAATCTTTTGTTATCATACCTACTGCACAATAAATTCCAAGCCGACTCATAATTCTCAGCCTTGAAATCTAAATTGTCAATTACAAGCAAAGCGCTGCCTTTAAGAGAAGCACGAAGATAATGCAATTTATTAATGCTATCGATGTCTTGTCTAGAATGTATCAAAGAGACAAATGTATCCCTAAACTCAAGCCAGTGCTGATAGTGACCATGAAAAACAGGTAAATCTATTTTTGGCAACCTAACGCAATTGGATTTGAAAGCACCTGTCTGAGCGTCCTCGAAGCCCGACACGGAGCCCTCCAGCGTGCGCCGATGGCCGGAGTGCGTGCTGAGCAGAGTGCGCGCTGACGACACCAACATAAAGTAGTGATTTTCAAAGTGCTCACGCTCCCTTATCTCGTCGTCGGGATCCTCCGAAAGCACCTCGATGTCGCACTGTAATTTATCGAAGTCACCGTATAAGGCATCAAATTTGGCAAATCTACTTTCTAAATCTATAGCTTGCGAAGGGCTGAGCTTGTCATGGCTAGGAAGCGTATTTAAATAATTATTGAAAATAGTAAGCTTAGATTTCATACAACTGCGCCTTTTAATTAATTTTTCAATTTTCTCTTCGGCCATAATGAAAAAAAGTGAATAGGTAATTAAGAGATTAAATGAATAAAGTGCGTAAACAGATGTTAGCAAGTAGGCAATAAAAGATCTCAAACAGATAAGCGAGGGTCATTAACCTTGACCGAGAACAAAGGATGCGCCGGCGACGCACGTGCCAGGTGTGCAATAAATTCTAAGAAACACTAATCCTATTGCATAAGCGATAAGCCTATTAATTACCGTTATTCGGTAAGAATGATGTAATAAGGAGCTATGCAATTAAAGGACGATTAAATTTGTATAGATGAAACAAAAATGAAGATAAAGGTTGTCAAAAAATTTTAAGATAGACGTAAATTTTAAATGACTATCATATTTAACATCACTTCGATTATTTTAAAATGGATGTAAAAATAATGGACTCGAGGTAAAAAAAATATGTGGAGGCTATGATGAAAACGAGCACTCACTCAAATAAAACTGTTTTAAGGTTTTGCAATGTAAAAAGACGGGAAAAATAATACAAGGAATAATTGGAACGGACTCACAAAACTTAGTTCTTGGTTCCCTTTTTGCTGACTCGATCTTGTTCGGTCCGAAGTCCGCCACGTGGTGCCCTTGCTATGACCTCTGCGTAATCGCTTGAGCGCGTGCGGTTGCTTGATTTCGGTGGAGTGAAGAATAAAGAAGTCTCCCCGAGGTAGCTGAAGACCACAACTGAAGTGCTCCGATGGAGGTTTCTTCAACGATGCTCCCAAAAAATTCTTCGGCGAGATCCAGAAGGACCAAAATATCCGGCTCGAAGGACCAAAATGTATGGAGAGTAGTGGACTGTACGAAATAATAGGCCGGTTCTGCGTCGAACAATTTAATAAGGAGGTGAAGATATCAAGGTAGGTGTGAACGGTGGCCGGTGTAGATGGCGAGTGTCGCTCCGCTGCAGTGTTGCCGGCACCGCGCCGCGCCGCGGCTCGTACTCCACGCCGCGCGCCGCGCACCCCGTCGACCGGTTCCAAAGCGGGGTCCGTACAGTTAGGTTAGGTTAGGTTAGGTTAGGTTAGGTTAGGTTAGGTTAGGTTGGGGGTCCCCCACAGTGCTGACTTCCACGTAGTGACCCCTGGGCAACGCCGTGTCTGACCACCGTAACGGAGTGGCAGACCGGCGGCAAACGAGCGCTGTGCGTATTTGTGTACTTTGAGGGCGAATACGAGTCTTTGTGCGTCGACGATGTCGAAACCCTTGCGGGATGCCTCCGGGCGTTTCGTCAAGCCAAAAGGCCCTTCTCAGGGCCAACCACAAGGCCCTTCTCAGGGCCAACCACAAGGCCCTTCTCAGGGCCAACCACAAGGCCCTTCTCAGGGCCAACCACAAGGCCCTTCTCAGGGCCAACCAAAAGGCCCTTTTCAGGGCCACCGAGACGCTTCGGTGTCGGAGGTTAGCCGCGCAACATCTTCGGCTAGCCTGTACAGTGCGGCAGCTGACTTCTCGGACACCGACGTATCCATCTCGGACACGGCGGCGTCCGGAAGCGGCCTCAAGCGGTCGTACTTGAGACGTGAGTCCGGGGGATCCTCGGGCTCGACGCCGAGCAAAACGAAGAAGAAGAGTAAGAAGACCTGCTCTTCTTCTTCTGCGACTGAGGTGGAGGCTGTTTGCCTGGAGCTTTGCTCTTCGCGCCAGCTCGACCTGACAAGAAGGGCGCAGCTCCAAGCGGACCTTGAGGAGAGGGTCGCTGCCAAAGAGCAGCAGACACGCACCGCTCGCCTGAAAGCCGGATACGGGACGGCTGTCCTGCAATTTGACAGCCTTTCCGTGGCGGAGCTGGAGCGCGTGGCCAAAGAGGACAAGGAGGAGATCTGTGAGGTCGCCGCCAAGTCCTCGAACTTGAAGGGGACCTTCCAGAAGGCCCTGAAATGCCGTGCGGCTAGCCTGCACGGCGTCGTCCTCGAACTGTTGCAGCGTACTGCAACAGACGAGACGCGGCAGCTGCAGGCGAGGGTGGACAGCCTGCAAGCGGAGGTCAGCCAGCTGCATACAAAGCTGGCTGAAGCCACGGCCTCACCCGCCAAGGCCCCGTCGGCAGAGTCCAACCTTGAGGATGTCATCCGCAAGGTTGTCATGGAGGAGAGGGCCTTCACCCGGGCCTGCTTCGCGGGCATAGAGGACCGGCTCCTGCCGGAGAAACGCCTACGTCCACCGCTTGCGGCGGACGGGACCTCCGGTGAGCCACCTCAGGCCCCGAAGACGTCCAAGGGCAAAGGAGTGGGCAAGGCCACGAAAGCGGCACAGCCCACCCCTAGCACAAGTGCGGGGCTTAGCCCTGAGGACGCCTTCCTTCCCTCTTCCACTCCGTCCAACATGCCGTGGACGAAGGTGACGAGGAAAGGTAAGAAGAAGGGCAAGGGACAGGAGAAAAAGGCGGCTTCCTCCTCAAATCCCATGCCAGTGCCCACCACGGCAACAAGGGCCCCTGCCGGCGTCAAGAAATTGACCCCCCCTAAAACCGCGGCTGTCACCGTGACCATCGTCCCGGAGGCCGCGGAGAGGGGTGAGACGTACGAGTCCGTATTAAAGCGGGCTCGCGCTCATGCCGATCCTACGAAGCTGGGGATCGGCAGGGTGACGTGTCGCCGGACCGTCACCGGGGCTCGAATATTCGAGTTCCCGGGGGCCAAGGGGCCGGAAAATGCGGACCTCTTTGCGGCCAAGCTGCAAGAGGGTATCGCAGACGTGGCCAAGGTTGCTAGGCCCACAAAGTCCGCACCTTGGAGGTGACCGACCTGGACGACTCGGTCACCAAGGAGGAGGTCGTGGTGGCCATAGCAGCGGCTGGAGGCTGCTCACCTGAAGCGGTGCGCGGTCGGGACATTAGGCCCGGCCGCGGCGGACTGGGCACCATTCGTCTAGAGTGCCCAGTCACAGCGGCAAAGGCCGTCCTGGCCAAGGGGCGGCTGCTCGTCGGCCTCAGCTCGGCGTCGGTCCGGGCACTTGAAGATCAGCCTCTGCGCTGCTTCAAGTGCCTCGGAATCGGCCACACGCGGGCCACGTGTCCTTCCCAAGAGGAGAGGGGGACGCGTGTTTCCGCTGTGGAAAGCAGGGGCACCTGGCGTCATCGTGCCGGGCCGCCAGGCCACACTGTGTGGTGTGCGCGGCGAATGGCCGCCCTGCGGACCATGTGATGGCCGGGAGGAGTTGCAGGCCTCCCACCACCAA
>CAJHUV010000001.1:2500-34137 GCA_905147235.1 Erynnis tages | reverse complement strand
CACCCTATAACAAGGAAGCGCTCCCGACGACGACACGCGCCGCAAGACTACAGTCACAGGCGGGCAGGCAACAGCGGCCGACTGAGCAGTCAAGGAGAGTTAATCTTCCTCGCCAGTCTCCGCCCAAACTAAAGGCGCCTCGA
The DNA here is from genome assembly GCA_905147235.1 of Erynnis tages. Taxonomy (NCBI): domain Eukaryota; kingdom Metazoa; phylum Arthropoda; class Insecta; order Lepidoptera; family Hesperiidae; genus Erynnis; species Erynnis tages. Next base: position 33,994 of record CAJHUV010000001.1, on the reverse strand, counting down.
TCTGCGGCTGTAGTCATAACACTCACAGAGGATGCAATAAAGAATGGGCTCACCTATGCGTCCATACTTAAGGAGGCCAGGGCTCGGCTCGATCTTAAAACAGAGATTGGGGTCGAGTCCGTCAAATTCCGCAGGGCTGTCACCGGCGCCACTATAATCCAAATCCCTGGTGCCGGCAGTGACCCTAAAGCAGATACATTGGCGGAAAAACTCATCGAGACCATCAATGATGACAGAGTCAAGGTCTCCAGACCCATCAAGAGCGTTGACGTGCGTGTGTCAAACCTCGATGCATCTGTCTCCGCGGAGGACTTAACCCGAGCCATAGTGGCGAAGGCTGAGTGTCCCGCTGAACAGATTAAAATAGGAAAGATCCGCGAGGATAGGTCTGGGTTACAGGCCGTATGGATTCAAGTCCCAATAGCGGTGGCGAAAAAGCTATCAGAAGGGCGTGTTCTGATTGGATGGACGGTAGCCAGGTTTACGGTGGGCAGACCCCGTGAGCTCTGTTGCTACAGATGCCTGCAGAAGGGGCATGTGGGACGGCACTGCACTGAAGAAGATCGCAGTTCCCTGTGCTATCGGTGCGGTAAGCCCGATCACACCGCAGCGGACTGTCAAGAGAAGCCGCATTGTGTGCTCTGTGCGTCACACAATAAAAATGCAAATCACCGCTTGGGAGGTCCTAAATGCTCGGCCCCCAAGAAGAGAGTGACAAGGAGAGCCGTCACCAAGAACACGGCATCCCCACCGAGCGGGGAATCCATGGACGTAGCAGAAATCGTGGGAACTAAATAAGATGGCCATACAATTTCTCCAGGCGAACTTAAACCACTGCTCCAGGGCTCAGGACCTTTACAACCAGAGCCTGGCGCAGCGGTCTATTAATATTGGTATTGTTGCGGAGCCTTATATGGTTCCAAACAGGCCTGACTGGATTGGAGACTTAGACAAAACTGTCGCAATCGTCGTAAATAATACCAACGACACACCTCCAGTCAGATGCTCTCGCGAAGGCCACGGTTGTGTAGGAGTCAAAGTGGGCAATATTTCCATTGTTGGGGCCTATTTTTCCCCTAATAAGACATTGGTGGAATTTGAAGCTTTTTTGGAGGAGGTAGCCTCGCTATTGAACTGGTGCAATTCATCTAGCACAATTCTAGCTGGCGACTTTAATGCTAAGTCGAGGGCATGGGGTTCAACATCAACAGACGGCAGGGGCGATTTGCTTCTAGATCTTTGTGCGTCGTATAACCTTGTGCCCATAAACCGGGGCTCCGAGTTCACGTGCGTACGCATGGCGGGCGGGTCCGTCGTGGACGTTACGTTTGCGAGCGCTCTCCTTGCGGCCCGTGTTCAAGGCTGGGAGGTACTGACTGAGGAGGAGACACTCTCCGATCACCGTTACGTGCGGTACCGAGTCCTTCCCTCGTCAGCTGCTCCGAACAGCCAGAGCTCCGGGCCTCCGGAAGTAGGACCCAGGTGGTCCTTGAAGTCTCTCGACAGGGAAACATTGGAGATTGCATCAGTTGTCGGGGCCTGGTGCCCTAAACCTGACAATGTCGTAATAGAGAATGAAGCGGATTGGCTAGCAGAAACGCTGGAACACGTGTCAGACTGTTCCATGGCACGTATTCGGCCAAGACCACCCAGAAAGCGTGTGTACTGGTGGACGGAGGACCTCAGGCGGCTGCGCGCTGCTTGCGTGGTCGCCCGACGCCGATACACACGCTATAGGCGCAGGCGAACAACAAACGATGCCGAAGAGGAAGCACGTCTGTACAATGCCTACAGAGACGCCAAAAGGACCTTGAAAAAAGAGATAGCTGAGGCAAAGGAGAGGGCATGGTCGGAGTTTCTGCAGTCTCTCGATTCGGACCCCTGGGGGCGCCCCTATAAGTTTGTGATGAACAAGTTGCGTCCCTGGGCCCCTCCTCTTACTACTACCATGGAGCCAGAGCTGTTGTCTTCGGTCATATCGACCCTGTTTCCTGCTGGCGACAACCGCATGAGACACTCCGATGAGGAGGCGCCATTGAATTCCGTTCCGGACGTGTCATCGGCGGAATTGTCTCTGGCAATAATAAAGCTCCGGTGCAAGAGAACAGCTCCTGGTCCCGATGGGATACACGGGAAGGTGCTGGCCTCTGCACTAGCAAACGGACTAGACGAAAGGTTCTTGGATCTGCTCACGATGTGTCTAAACGAAGGGCACTTTCCAAACCGATGGAAAATTGGGAGATTGGTTCTTCTGAAAAAGCCGGGCAGGCCGGCGGAATCCCCTTCGGCTTACCGGCCAATTGTACTTTTGGACGAGGCCGGCAAGTTGTTCGAAAGGATAATTGCCGGTCGCATTAACAAACATCTGTCCACGGAAGGGCCAAATCTCGAGGAGACGCAATTCGGGTTCAGGCGAGCCAGATCTACGGTGGATGCCATTGCCCGATTGCGAAACATATCAGATGAGACCACGTCACAGGGTGGGGTGGTGCTGGCAGTGTCGCTCGACATCGCGAACGCCTTCAACACCCTGCCCTGGGATTGTATTATGGAGGGACTAGGACACCATAATGTCCCCGTGTACTTAAGGCGCACCATCGCCGACTACTTCAGAGGAAGAAAAATTATGTTCCCAAGGCAAAATGACTGGGCAGAATACAGGGTCTCTTGCGGTGTCCCACAGGGGTCGGTCCTAGGGCCGCTCCTGTGGAACATCGGCTATAATCAGGTGCTGCGGACAGCGTTGATCCGCGGTGTGCAGCTTATTTGCTACGCGGATGACACGCTGGTCGTAGCGACTGGAAGGGACCATAGGGAGGCAAGCCTAAGGGCCACTGCGGGCGTGGCGCAGGTAATAACAAAAATCCGAAGGATTGGTCTTCAGGTCGCATTAGAAAAATCTGAGGCCATCTGGTTCTACGGCCCAAGACGAGCTCCGCCTTCTGGAGCAACAATAACGGTGAGCGGGGTCCCAATTATAATAAAAACATCTCTCAAATATTTGGGACTACTTTTGGACTCCCGTTGGTCTTTTAAACCCCACTTTGCGGCACTTGCCCCGAAACTTGACGCCACGGCCGCGGCTCTCAGCCGCATCTTGCCAAACGTTGGCAGCCCAAGCGCAAAGGGGTGTCGCCGCCTCTTCGCGGGGGTTATCAGATCCAAGGCGCTGTACGGATGCCCAATCTGGTCTGACGAAGCCAGCGACACGAGCGCTAATAAGGCAGTGCTGAGGCGGGCGCAACGAACGATAGCCATTCGGGTGGCGAGAGCGTACCGCACGGTGTCTTGCGATGCCGTGTGCGTAATCGCCGGACTCGCCCCATGGCATCTGGATGCGGCTGCCTTAGCGGATGTGTACTGGCGTCGGGCGGAACTCAGAAGCCGTGGGTCTGAGCCCTCGCTCGAGGAGGTCAAAAGGTGGAGGTTGGAAGGCCAAAATATGACCTTGACAAGGTGGAACGACGAACTCGCTTCGTCCAGGGTCGGATCGTGGACGTTGGAGGCGATCCGCCCTGTACTCAAGGACTGGACTCAACGGCAGTGGGGAACTCCTACCTATTGGCTTACGCAGATGCTTTCCGGGCACGGCTGCTTCGGCAAGTATCTGCATAAAGTGGCTGGTAGGGAGGAGGTCCCCGCGTGCCATCACTGTGACTCTCCGCTCGATACGGTGAGTCACACAATATTTGACTGTCCGGCATGGAGTGCCGAAAGGAGCTCCATTGCCAACATCATCGGCAATGACACTACTCTGCACAATATTGTGCAGAAGATACTGGGAGACAGGGCCGCCTGGGAGGCTTTCCAGGCTTTCTCAGAAGCGGTCCTGATACAGAAGGAAGACGCCGAACGGTTGCGGGAGGACGATCCTTCTGCCGCCTCCGTCCGGCGTCGAAGACAGGGCGGGCGCCGACGAAGATTCGCCGGGCGCATCTTGTAAATATTGTAAATACTATACATTACTGTTAAGGTGCCAGCGCTATTGCGCTCTGTAAATATTTATATGTACAAAAAGGAGAGCCGTGCGCAGGGCATAGCGCCAAGCGGCAACACAAGCAGATGTCCGGACTTTATGGTCAAACCAGTTACCGGGCTCTGCTCTGTGAAAAGACGGGCCGAGGGGTTTTAGTGAGTATGCCACTTTTGGAGAGTCTCACACTCCCCGCGCCATTGCACAGCCCAGGCGCGGGGGTCCGTAACGGATTTCCCCTCGTTAAAAAAAAAAAAAAAAAAAAAGGTTAGGTTAGGTTAGGTTAGGTTAGGTTAGGTTAGGTTAGGTTAGGTTAGGTTAGGTTAGGTTAGGTTAGGTTAGGTTAGGTTAGGTTAGGTTAGGTTAGGTTAGGTTAGGTTAGGTTAGGTTAGGTTTTTTTTTTTTTTTTTTTTTTTTTTTTTTTTTTTTTTTTTTTTTTTTTTTTTTTATACTCCTACCTCCAATATTTTTAATATTAGAGCCTATGTTCACAATATTCCTATGGTACTCTTTCATTCCAGTTCTCGCTCGTTTTCTGCTCGTACTTTCGTGCTTTACATCCGTTTCTTTCTTTCAGTCATCTCTATCATTCCTATACAGGCCGGGATAGGCCTCTACTCTACTATGCTAACTACTTTTTTATTTTCACTTAATACTAGAACACGGGGTAATGAAAATGGGACACAGTTGTTTAATTTTTTAACAGCTTACAAATTACTTACTTAAATCTATCTTAAATTTTCTTATTCTATATTGTTTACATTTATCTTAATCTATTCTTATTTATTATTGCTTACATTTTTACCTTATAATTAACAATTGTATCATGCATGATACATTTGTATTATAACTTGCTAGGTCTTATTTCTGTTTCTTACTGTCTCTATCACCTTTTTGCTGAATTCTAAGAATTTACACCTTTTACTATCATCCTGTACTATTTCCGATAAGTTTGCTGTGTTTAAATTTATGCCGATTTCCTGCTCCAGGTCAAATCTTTCTTTTCCGTGTATAGGGCAATCTAGAACCAAGTGTAGGACGGTTTCTTCTGCCGCTGGATCACATGCACATGATGGGCTCTCCTTACATCTGAACCGACTCAGGTATGCGGAGAACCCACCATGCCCGGTAAAAAGCTGTGTTTTTGTGGCATCTATTTGGGTCTTTTTTATTGTTTTGTAGGCAGCTGTTGCGTTAGGGAAGAACACTTTCGTAACCGATGCCGTTTCCTCCGTCTGGTACCTCCTGTCCCACTCTTCGAGTGTTTCCAGACGGATGGTTCGTTTAATAAACGAAATCGGGCATCGGTAGTACTCGTGTCTTCGCTTGGATGTCAGGGCTGCCTCTTTGGCCAGCTGGTCCGCTCTCTCGTTCCCCTCGAATCCAACATGTGCTTTTATCCAGAATAAGGATATCACCTTATTCTGGAGTGTGCAGTTGGCTATTGTTTCCCTTGTTTGGACTGCAAGTGGATGAGGGGAACTCAAGTTAACGACTGTCTCTAGGGCAGCCCTAGAGTCGCTGTAGACTCCGATATCTGTGGCCCTGAGTTTTTGAGCAGCTTCGGCCGCTCTACTGAGGGCCAACAGTTCGGCCTGGTAAACAGTGCAATAGGACGGCAAAGTAAACTTGTGGGCCTTCGTCTCAACGCCGCCGCTCCATACGGATATCGCGGCTCCGACTTTTCCCTCAATCTTACTGCCGTCCGTGAATATCTGCACAGAACATTGTCCATGTTGCAGATATTGCGCCTCGTCTACCAGGCATCGGAATCTAAGCCCCATCCCGTGCGCGGGGTGCGGCGTCATTATCGCCGGTGTCATTGCCTCTACCTCTATGTCACCCAGTTCCGGTTTGAGCGTACCCTTCTTGGCCTCGTATAAGGAGGCCGCCTCACGGACTCGGAGGTCGAGAGGGAGCGTTCCACTGAGAATGAGGGCTGAGTTCAGTGACACCGTGCGATACGCTTTGCACATTTTCTGTGCAAAACCCCGCTGCACGACGCTCAGCTGCCTACGAACCCCTAGCTTGTGTGCAGCCGGAGACCATGCGGCCGCGGCATATAATACCACGGGCTCTACCGCCGCCGTGTAGATCGTTTTAATTACTTCCGGGTTTAGTCCCCAGCTGACACGCGCTGCCCTGTTTAGTTGTTTATAGATACCCACAGCTTTTTTGCAGACGCTGGTGACGTGGCTGTTAAAAGTCAGCTTGTCATCGATGGTCAACCCCAAGATCTTGAGCTCGGTGGACACGCCAATGTCGACCCCTCCCATGCTCAGCCGTGGGGTGTCATATCTAAGCTTTCTGGTTAAAACCATAGCGCAGGTCTTGTGGGGAGCAAATTTCAGTTTGTTATTGACACCCCACGTCCTGACATGTTCGAGGGCGGCATTGGCCCGCCCCTCGATCTCCAAGGCTGTCGATCCATCGAAGACCAACGCCACATCGTCTGCAAACGCTTGGCAATATATCTTCTGGCTCTCTAATTGTCTCAACAACGGGTCGAGCAACAGATTCCAAAGGATCGGTCCACCGATCGATCCCTGGACACATCCTTTCTCTGTTGTCCTCCTGTGTTTATGTCCCGCATACCTAACCTCCACACATCTGTCACTGAGATAGCTGCTAATGACCCTCCTCAGGTTGTCCGGACACTTTTCCTCAGCCAGTCTAGTCTTGATGGCTGGCCACCACGCGCTGTCGAAGGCGCCCTCGATATCCAAGGAGATTAGGGTCACTAATCTCTTGGCCCTTATCTTCTCACGGATATGATTGATAAGTGCTACGAGGGCGTCCTCTGTACTGCGCTGTGGCATAAAACCATACTGGTGAGTACTAATTCTCGGTAAGATGTGGAACCTGAGGCGGGCCATCAGCATCTTCTCGAAGATCTTTCCTAAGACAGGTAAAAGTCCTATTGGCCTATATGATTTCGGGGAGGTGTAGGTATCTTTGCCCGGTTTTCTGAGCACCACTACTGTGGCCTCTTTCCAGGCTTTAGGGAAGTATGCATGTTCCAGACATTTGTTGAGAAGAGCCAGAAAGTAACCCGGGTCTGTCCCTATTGCCTCAGCGCAAATGTCCGCAGTGAATCCGTCGGCTCCAGGGGCCTTCTTGGGATTAAAGGATTTCACTGCGACATTCAGTTCTACCGGCGTGAATGGGGGGTCGTGCTTGTCGTGACCGACCGCATTGAGATCCGCTGCCAAAGATCTTGTTTGGCGGTGTGCGGCGTTATCGCTGTCTATCGAGTCACTAGGGTAGAATGTGACTGCTAAAAGCCTCGCTGATTCTTCCTCATTCAAAGTCATACCATTTTCTTTCAGCGGTAAATCCTCTTCCCTCTTTGTCGTCCTACCTATTATCCGGTAAATGCCCTCCCACATTCCTTCCCTGTCTTGTTTCCTGCAGAAGTCCTTCCAGCTGTCCGTTATAGCTTTTTCGATTTCCTGTTCATATTTTTCTTTTTGTTGCAGGTAGCGGTCCACTACAGTCTGTCTTCGGTGCGGCGCTGCGTTCCTGATCCTTCGTCTTCGTCTGGTGACTTCCTGTTTCATGGCGGTTAACTGCTCGGACCACCACGGCAATGTAAGTATCTCTTTTTTCTTTTTATTTGGTATGGTTGCTTTACATGTTTTTGTGATTGCTAGTGTGTAGTTTGTGATTGTTGTGTCTATTTTGTCTTTGTTGTTAATATTATTTATTTGTTGTATTGTGAGATTTTCTGCTTGCATAAACTGGACCAGTTTCTCACGAAACTGGTCCCAGTTTGCTTTTCTTGTATTATATATGCGAGTTGTTCTTTCTATGTTTGTGCCAATTGATTTTTGTAGATTGAGGTCAAATATGATGCCGTTGTGGTCCGAGCTCGTTAGGCCTTCGGCCACTTTCCAGCTTCCAACGAAACCCAGGATATCCTCGGAGCAGGCCGTCACGTCGACATGACTGCAGTACCGCTTCCCGCCACGAACAGTGTCGAATGTCGGGGTGTCACCGCTGTTAAGGACGTGCAGTCCCAACTCCAACAGGCTACCGTGCATCAACTCTCCTCGAGTGTCCTCCGCTTCGCTGCCCCACCAGGTGCTTTTGGCGTTTGCATCACCTCCAACGACTAGTTTTCCTTTTTTCATACTACTTATTTCTCGGAGCCGTTCCAAGTACGGTTCGATAGGTTTATCCGGCTCGAAGTAGTATGAAACGAGGGTGAGAGTCCAGGCTCGTGTTCGGATCCTGACCACTACGATGTTGTTTGTGGTCAGTTCTGGGCACTGTATCACATCGATCTCGTTATCAAGGACGGCAATGGCCGCCTTGACAGTGCCCTCCCCTATGTTTGCGTTCTGGTAGACTCTCACCCCCTTTTGGCTTTTCATTCTCCTTTCCCGTCCCACGTACGGTTCTTGGACCAATATAACTGAAGCCTTCATGTTTTGAGCCTCTAGTAGCGCTTCGTTTGTTGCGAGTCGGCTTCGTTGGAGGTTCGCCTGAATGATCTTATAACTGGGGGTGTTTTCTGGAGTGCCCTTAGCAGTAGGACACTGAGGCTCGTGCTATAGCATCCCATTTCCGTCTTACTGGGCAGTCTTGGCTGAAGGCGTTGTGGCCACGGTTCTCCAGTTTAGACCTTCTGCAGTTTACGCACTCCGGCGGTTCTCCCACCACTTTTTCCGGGCAATCTTTGCCAAAGTGTGGGCCGCCGCAGTGACTGCAGATGTCTTCCGGATCTTTGCAAAATCTGCGTCCGTGACCGTAGCCTAAACACCTACTGCACTGAACTAAGGGTGACTGGTCCTCTACGTAGACCCTTTGTAGATCCACCCTCAGTCTTCCCATGTCCACCGCCCTCCGCCATATTCTAGGTGAGACCGTCAGGACTACATGGTTTGTATGGGGGTTCCGTGCTTTCTTCCTGTATTTTATTGTCATTCTGTCATCCTCGTTGTCGAGGCCACAAAAGACCTCCCGATTCTGGTTCCTAAGGGCTTTAAGCACTTCCTCGTCACTATGTTTCGAGAGTACGTCCTTAAGAACCAGAAGCGGGTCTCGGTTCTTCATTTCCTCGACAACGAGGTGCTCTACTCTTTGCAATCTCTCCTTCAGTTTAGCTCTGTCCTCTTTCGTTTCACAACCCATTATGATTTTTCTATCCTTTGCCTTTCTTATTTTCTCTACTCTAACCCATCCTTCTTTCGCGTCTATTGCTTTTCTCGCTTCCTCTAACACTTCTTCCCCCGAGTCCTGGTCATTTTTAGATGAGATAACTACCGAGTGTAGAGCGGTCCTCATCCCTGGTGCCGCTGACACTACACTCGCATAGGTTGTCTGTTGTCCTATCATCTTTTGTAGGTCTTCTGTCTTTTGTATGGCTCCTTTCAAATCCTCGATTTTCCTCATGCTTTCTTTGAGAAGCTCGGTGTGTTCTTTCAGAACTTTACCTAATTCTAAGTTCTCTCCTTCTTTTCCGGCTCTCTTTGTCTCTTCATTTTTTGTTGGAGGGGAGTCCTCAGTCATCGCACTTTCTAGGTTACGGACAGCTGGTCGGTCTTCGTCAATTGCCAGTGCGTAAAGCCGATCCAAGGACTTTCTAAGTTCGGCTTTCACACTAGCCCTAAGGTTTTTAAACTTCTCCAGATTTTCTACCCCTTTTTTGTGTACCGCTCTCGCCTCTGCAGCCTTGTTTTTGTAAAACTGGCTTGCTGCCGCCGGAGATTTAATCGGACTAGGTGTCTGAACTACGGCAGCCTTTTTGACAACTGTGGCGCCTTTCAGTGGTAGTCCGGTCTTGAGCGGTAGTGTTTTTTGGTCTTTTGTGGGGGTAGATTGCTTGGAGTCCATTGTGACGATTCCGATTGTCAGGGTTTCTTTCCCTGTTGTCGCCTTTGCAGCTTCTTTTGTGGGCGTTCTTATTGCGGGCTGTGTTGTGTTTGGGGGAGTTTTACTCCCCTGATTTTTATTAGATGTTTCCGCTGCCCTTTCAATAGCGTCTATTGATTTTCTTACGTTTGTCGCTATTCTTGAAGAAGGACCTGCCTTCTCTTCCTTTGCTACTTCGGTTTTGGTTTTGTCCATCTTGCTTATTTGTGCGGGAGTCCGGATCATTTTACTCGACTGAGGTCTAAGTCAATAAAACTTTGTATATAATTACTAAAATTATGCTAAAATAAAATAAAATAAGATAAAATTGTATATGTAAATTTGTAAAAGTTGTATAAATATATTGTAAATTTGTATATATAATCTAAGTTAACCTACCACTGTTGTCAAAATATAACAATTAGAACTCTACGTAGAGTTACTTGGTTCCAGACTGCTCTACAACGTCAAGTTGTAGTTGTCAATTCTACTTACAGTATAGGTCAAACAATTAGAAATATAATTTGGGAAGAAAGGTACTCAAATAAATTAACACATCAAGAAAATTTTTTATTTATTTATTTAATAATTAATGCTTTTCTTTTGTTTCAGGTTCTTCGGGTTCTACGAGTCTACGTGTGCGACTTCTTCGGGTCTACGTCTACGTTGAGTAAGTCCAGTTTTCCCTATTTCAATAAAGTGCTTTTGTGTAGACTCTATGTAGAGTCTACTGGTCCTAATATCTTTAATTAGTCAGGATAGGTCACTAAAAGCAAAAGGCAATTTAAAAGACAGTAAAAAACAGAGTTGTACAATTTTTTGGCTCTATGTAGAGCCGCTGTGCACCATCTCACAGTCTAGCCTATGCTCCTTGTCCTGCTGGTTGTGGCCTTGAAAACCGCGTCTCTCTAGGTTCAACGGTTTTCGAGTTATGTCAATTTAAAATTTTCCAAGATGGCGACCAAGATGGCCGCCAAGGTTCTAAAATACAGTTTTCTCAGTCAGTTTTTGGCGTAGAAAAGTGCGGAAAGATGCTGAGCGTTTGCCTTGGTGTAGCGCGGCTGTTACTCAACTAAAAACGGGTGGCTCTCCCGAGACTCTATGTAGAGTCAGTAACAGTTACGATCGCTAGGGACCAGTCCTCAAAGATGTAAGCTGAAAACCGCACTTTTCTACGACTCCTGGTTTAAGAGAAAACTTAATTACAATTTTCCAAAATGGCGTCCAAAATGGCCGCCAGTAGTCACTACTTTTGCTAGAATCGGCCTGTTTTATCAGAAAAAGCCCGTGTTTGGGTTTGTTTTATTCGTAAATTTAAGGCCTATCCAATGGTGCACATACAATTTTAAAATCTACCACCCCCAATTTAATATTTTGATAAAACCCCTAAATTTTCACAATTTTCTTAATTAAAAATACAATTTTAAGTTTAAAATTTTAAAAACAATTTATTGCAACTAATTTATATTAACTCTAATTTTTAACATACAATTTGAGAGCCTAGGGGTAGTTTTTACCCTACCTCGTGGCAACCCCTATTTTTAATAAATTAATAACTCCGAAATTAATGAATGAAAAATTTTGAAATTTTACTATGTTATTCTACTTTGCAAACTCTACAGGATGGAATTTTGAAAAAAGGGGGTCAAAGATCTTGATCACGAGATATGATTTTTTGAAAAATGTACAAAATTTTGAAACACAATAACTTAAAAACTACTAGACCTTTTTTTGTTCTGAAAACGGCAGTCGTCGTCTCCTGCAGGGCTTCTTCCAGCTGGACCAAGCAACTTCCCGGGCCTCCGGTATTTCAATGACCTCGTGGCCACGTGGAAGTTGTTTTTTTGTTGATATTTTCGCCGTTAGGGGCGAAAAAAATCCAAAAGTGGTGTCCAGTGAAAGAGCTCGTCAGCGCCCTTCTGGCAACACCAAAAAACACATACGTTGTCGATCGCTATCGAGCAGCGTTATTTTTTGAAACTTACAAAGTTTTCAAAATTGCACTTTTTCACTCATAACTTTTTTGTCCTTTCACTATTTTTCACACGCGATATACCGCCGTGTTCGGCGTATTTTTACGCAACTTTTGGTGTATCACACTTGTCCGTACGTTGAAAAAATACCACTTTTTCGGATTTTTGATTGTATTTTTCAACACTTAGGAGCGCGGAGTGAGGTTGGGCACGTGTTACCGACTCAAGGGGTGGTAGCGCAACTGGTTAGGTTAGGTTAGGTTAGGTTAGGTTAGGTTAGGTTAGGTTAGGTTAGGTTAGGTTAGGTTAGGTTAGGTTAGGTTAGGTTAGGTTAGGTTAGGTTAGGTTAGGTTAGGTTAGGTTAGGTTAGGTTAGGTTTAGGTTAGGTTAGGTTAGGTTAGGTTAGGTTAGGTTAGGTTAGGTTAGGTTAGGTTAGGTTAGGTTAGGTTAGGTTAGGTTAGGTTAGGTTAGGTTAGGTTAGGTTAGGTTAGGTTAGGTTAGGTTAGGTTAGGTTAGGTTAGGTTAGGTTAGGTTAGGTTAGGTTAGGTTAGGTTAGGTTAGGTTAGGTTAGGTTAGGTTTTTTTTTTTTTTTAAGACTATCTACATTATTTTGCAGATGTCTTTAATAATCTCTTTCTTAAGTGCCAGTCCTCGCTAAAGGATACGGGCGGCTGGACACTGTACATTATTTAAATTTTTCATTTGTTGTTTATTACTTTGTATTTCAGGATTAATTTATTTACATTTTTAGAAACAAGTTTACACAATTATATAATTCTTAAAATAAATATTTACACATTGCGTAGTCGTTAATTATTTGTTAAGTATTTTTTTTTTTTTTTTTTTTTTTTTTTTTTTTTTTTTTTTTTTTTTTTTTAATTAATTAATTTTTTTTTTTTTTTTTTTTGCATGAAATCAATTTATGTTGGCATTAAATTCCTTAAGAGTATTAATTATTTTCTTAACGTGGGTAATGTATGTCTTTACAGTTGTTTCTTTGTTTATAATATCATTTATATTGAATGGATTATCTATTTTCAGGAAATTGCATGTGGCGGTGTGATTGTTCCTTGTGATCATGTATCGGGGGCAGTCTTCGAGTAAATGTTCTATTGTTTGAGGTGTAGTGCTATCGCAAGGGCATTTGTCTGTATTTTTGATCTTAAATCTGTTCAAATACGCCAGGTGATATCCATGACCCGTTAGAATTTGAGTTAGTTCGAATGAAGGAGAGACGATTTCAAACAGTTTGTGGATTATCTGTAGATTTGGACAAAGCTTCCGAGTGTGTTCTCCTTGCGTTCCTGTGTCATAGATATCACCTGATCGTATTTGATTTATTTCTTTTATTTTCTTTTTCAGGTAGCTGATGGGAAATTTAGCGTAATCGAAGGGTCTATGCGAGTCAGCCGCTGCCTTGGCTGCTTCATCGGCCTCTTCATTGCCTTTTAGGCCAGCGTGTGACTTGACCCAAACAAGTATCGCCGAACCGTTCCTGTCGTCTATTTCCTTGAGATGTTTGTGTATAGCCGCGACTGTATGGTTGGTACTGTCTTTGTTCTCTATTTCTTTAAGGCTAGATAGGGAATCAGTCAGAATTGCTATGTATAATATATTTTTGCTTATGGCCCATGATAGGCTTTGCTCAATGGCTAGTAATTCCGCTTGGTACACTGAGCAGCACGAATGTAGCTTATATTTTCTGATAACATTATCACCATCAGGTTTGTAGGCAACGAAGGCCGCTCCGACCTTGTCTTCACTGTGCCTACTTCCGTCGGTGTAAATCTGCGTGAATTGTGGTGAACATAGTCGGTCAATATCCCGTTGGCTGGTGGCATATTCAAAGGTAATGCTTTTCCTATTTGCAGGGTGTAATAGTTCGCAGGTTTTGATCGGTCTGTCAATTGTGATGTCGTCAGGTAGAAATGTTGTTGTTTCAGATAGTTTTGATATCTCCAAAGATGCCACCTCGTCTATTTTAAGATGCAATGGTGTTAGTCTCGCTAGAGCAATGGCTGCTGTCGCCGACACCGTTCTGAACGCCCTTATTATTTTTAATGCGAATCCTCGCTGTAGCGTCCTTAGTTGACTTCTGACGACTTCATACTTTGTGGTCGAACCCCAAATACCTGCCGCGTATGTAATTGTTGGTTCGATTACCTGCTTGTAAATAGTACGTATATTTTCCGGATGGGCTCCCCAAGTGGGTCTCACAAATTTTGAAAGCCTGTTGTATATTTTTAATGATTTTTCTATTGTGTGTTTAACGTGTTTGATGTATTTAAGATTCTTATCTATTACGACTCCGAGCAACTTGATGTCGTCAACAAAGTGTAGTTGGGTTCCATTGATGTTTATAACTGCGGTTTTGGCTTTAGGTGTAAATGCTATCAATTGTGTCTTGTTAGGTCCAAATGTCAGTTTGGCTTCGTTACCCCATTGCGTTATAGTTTTCAATGCTCTGTTGGCTGATAGTTCCAGATCCGTGGTGTTTTTGTGTTGAACAATGAGCAAAACATCATCCGCAAAGGCCTGCAAGTGGCACCCCTCCGGAAGTTCAACCTCGAATAGATCGTCCAAGATCAGATTCCAGAAGAGCGGACCGCATACTGACCCCTGAATGCATCCTTTGCTCATTGTTTTGGACCGTGTTATTTCGGCATAGCTCAATGAGACCCTTCTGTCTTGAACGTAGTTTAGAATTAGTCTGTATAAGTTTCTTGGACACTTTGCTTTCTGGAGTCTTTTGAAAAGTAGTGGCCACCAGGCGTTATCGAATGCCGCCTGAATGTCTAGGGAGACGGCTATCACTAATTGTTTTTTGTTCTTTGCTTCTACTATCTTGTCTATCGCTTTTTTCAGTGCATTGATGGTGGATGTCTGTTCCTTGAAGCCGAACTGTAGCGGGTTAGAGAAATTATATTTGTCCAGGTGATAGGTAAGCCTTTTACAAATAAGTTTTTCTAGTAGCTTCCCGAAGACATTTAAGAGTCCAATGGGTCGGTATGAGGACGTGTCGGAATAATCGTATTTGTTAGGTTTTGGTAAGACTATGACTTGGGCTGTTTTCCATATCGTAGGGAAGTACGATAGTTCCAAGCATCTGTTCATTATTCTAGTGGTTTCTGTGAGATGTTCTGTGACAAAGGCTAAACAAATATCGGCGGTGAGGTGGTCTTGACCTGGGGCTTTGTTGGCGTTCATCGTTCTGAGGCAATCTATTACTTCTTCTTCGCTAAACTTTGGGTCGTTGTCGGTATCCGGTGCGTGAGACATATTCTGTTGTAGTTGTTTTTGCTGTGTTGTGCAATCTTGAGTATTGTCGGGGTAAAATTTGTTGAGTAGTGCCAGTGCAGTTTCCGATGAGTTTGAGGTATGATTGTTTCCGTGCGAGAGAGTCACGCATTCAAGTGGCTTTGGAGCGTTCTTTAAAAGCCTGTTAGTGAGCGACCATACATTTTCTTTCCCTTGTTTGCTGCAGAAATCTCTGAAATGCTCTGTAGATGTTTTACGTATAAGTGATGCATACTTCTCCCTCAGAAGGTTCCTTTCTATTATGATATTTTCGAGTGATTTTCCTGATTTTTTGAGGTCTTGTATTCTGTGGTGTATTTTGATAACTTCTTTCTTCAGAGCATCTAAATTAGCGTTCCACCAAGGGATATGGGTATTGCGGGGGTTTTTGTTGTTCAGGGTGCTGTCGCATACGCCTTGTATAGTTTTGGTTATGTTCGTTATATATTTTTCTAATTGGTTTTCATTTAATAATTCTATTGCTTTCTCTTTCAGATTTTGGGCTATTGAAGATTTTAATTTATTTTTAAAAGTTGGCCAGTCAGCATTGTTGCAAGAGTATTTGTATGTGGAAATTTTCTTCTTCTTACAAAACTTGGTGTCACTTAGATCAAGGGTGTACTCGATAGCATTATGTTCGCTGGAGGGGCAAGCTTCAAAGTTTACTTTCCAGTCTTTAACTTTGTTTGTGAGGTTATCAGTATACAGAGTGAGGTCGATTATGGAGGTGCGGCTAGTTCCATGAGTGATTGTTTCGAAGGTCGGTGTATTACCTACGTTGCCGATTATGAGATCGTTTGAAATGATAAGGTTGTTAACGTCTATGCCTCTCTTGTTGGTTTTTGCGGAGCCCCAGGTGGTGTGCCAGCCGTTAAAGTCCCCACCGATAATGACCTGTGCCGTTCCGTGGGCTTTAAGGAAAAGTTCTAGACGGTTGAGTGTGTTGTGTTCATCTTCTCTGGGTTCAATGTAAACGGAAACTAAGAATAATTTACGACCTTTGGTAACTAGTTGAATTATGGTGAGGTTTGGTGTAGAGTATTTCGACATGCCCAAAGTTGCAGCTAGTCCAGATTTTAGTATGATACAGGCCTTGACTCGGTCATTATTGGTGGGAAACTGATGTATGTCGTACCCCTGAATGTTTTTAACAGTATTTACATTACCGACATATGGTTCTGATATTAGTCCTATGGAGTATTTACCTGATATAAAATAGTTTACAAATTCGTTGTGACTATTAAAACTTCTGCTGAGGTTACATTGGAGTACTTGCTGTGGTTGTCAGTAGCAGCCATAGTCGATCTTCCCCGTGACTCTATTCCTCATTGCCATTTTGAGGGGACAGCTATCGGATGTTGCAGAGTGTCTTGTATCAGAATTACTATTGGTTTTTTGGTTTTTTTTGAGACAGTTAGTACAGTTTACTGCGTCTTTGTTAAGTTTGGAAGGGCAATTGGCGAAGGTGTGGCTTTCTGAGCTACAGTGGGAGCAAGATGTTTCATTTTGTGAGCAGTGCTTCTTCAAGTGCCCATACTGTAGGCACAGGTAGCACTGCAAAAGGGGGACAAATTCTTCCACGTGGACCCGCTGGTGGTCTATGTTTAGTCTCTGTAACTCAACTGCTTTTTTCCATACTGATGGTGATGTGATTAGAACGGCATTATATAGTTTATTGTTCTTGTTGGACCTTTGGAATCTGTATGTCAGGTCGTCCGCACCCGGTGCAAGTGCGCTTATTTGGTCGTTTTGTTTGATTATGAGGCCAGTCAATTCATCCGGGGAGACCTCTTTAGACACTCCTTTAAGCATAATCATTGGTCTTAGTTTTCTCGAGGGCTCCGCGCGGATGTCTGTGGCCGTCTCTAATCGCTTGAGCGTTTCATCCCTCTGGGCTTCCGTGTCAAAATCGACCTTTAGTTTATTTTTACCCACCGGCTGGACAGCCGCGGGCGCGTAATTGAACTCCCTAAAGTTTATGTTTTTTCTCCATTGGTTGGAGACTTCACGTCGGCTGACCTCCTCGGATGCTGGCGAGATGATAATAGAGGGTTTCGATTGTCTGGGAGGAGCGTGCTTTTCAAGTCTAGTAACTTTTGGAGGAGAAACATTCGGTGGGTTTAATGTTTGCTGTGGCTGGTTAGGAACAGGTAAGTTTAATTTAGATATTTCTAGTTTTATTGTATGTTCGATACTGGCTTTAATGTTCTCGAGTGAACAATTGTTGTTGGTGGAAACGGCGGCCTCACGAGAGAGTTTCTCAATCTCATTTGCCAAGTGAATAACCTTTTTTTTATTTTCAGATGACACACTCTTTCCGGCGGAGATTGCTGCGACAATTTCTTTGCTAAGCTCCGCAATTTTGGTCAGCCTGTCCGTGTTACTACTCGGGGTAGCCACAGGAGGGGTCGTAGAAGGCCCTGGGACAGTTTTTGGCGTTTGACCTTGGGATGACATTGTAAGCGTCTAGCTTAGCGGTATAACAGGTGGGTGGGCGGGCGGGCAAATTTTTTCGGTTTTTCGCGAATATCTCCGAAACCGCTTGTCGTAGAGCGACACCCGAGGGCTCAAACGACGCGTCTAGGCGGCCGCTACGCGACGAAGATATTCGCGAGAAAATCGGGTAAAATTTTCCTATGAAAATGGGTGGAAAACCGAATTTCTAACTAGTTTTATTTATTTTGCAGGAGACGCTGCGAGTCGGAGCGCCGCTCTCTTCGGGATAGGATGGAGGTAAGGTGAAAGAAGGTAAGGTATAGAAAATTTAGGTAAGATATAGAAAATTTAGGCAAGGTGATGTAAAATAGGATAAGTAAGGTAGGGTAAGGTAAAAAGAGGTAAAATTAGGTAAGAACAGACAACGTAGATGGATAGGCGCTGCTGAGGAGATGACAAAAGGTCTTTGGATGAAGTCAATCGGACGAGCCGTTCTCGAGTTATGAGTTGAGATGTGTGTAACTAATTTTCCGATATTGAATCGCTTAGGTAGACTCGTACTGAAAATTTCTCGGTTTTTCGCGAATATCTCCGAAACCGCTTGTCGTAGAGCGACACCCGAGGGCTCAAACGACGCGTCTAGGCGGCCGCTACGCGACGAAGATATTCGCGAGAAAATCGGGTAAAATTTTCCTATGAAAATGGGTGGAAAACCGAATTTCTAACTAGTTTTATTTATTTTGCAGGAGACGCTGCGAGTCGGAGCGCCGCTCTCTTCGGGATAGGATGGAGGTAAGGTGAAAGAAGGTAAGGTATAGAAAATTTAGGTAAGATATAGAAAATTTAGGCAAGGTGATGTAAAATAGGATAAGTAAGGTAGGGTAAGGTAAAAAGAGGTAAAATTAGGTAAGAACAGACAACGTAGATGGATAGGCGCTGCTGAGGAGATGACAAAAGGTCTTTGGATGAAGTCAATCGGACGAGCCGTTCTCGAGTTATGAGTTGAGATGTGTGTGGTTAGGTTAGGTTAGGTTAGGTTAGGTTAGGTTAGGTTAGGTTAGGTTAGGTTAGGTTAGGTTAGGTTAGGTTAGGTTAGGTTAGGTTAGGTTAGGTTAGGTTAGGTTAGGTTAGGTTAGGTTAGGTTAGGTTAGGTTAGGTTAGGTTAGGTTAGGTTAGGTTAGGTTAGGTTAGGTTAGGTTAGGTTAGGTTAGGTTAGGTTAGGTTAGGTTAGGTTAGGTTAGGTTAGGTTAGGTTAGGTTAGGTTAGGTTAGGTTAGGTTAGGTTAGGTTAGGTTAGGTTAGGTTAGGTTAGGTTAGGTTAGGTTAGGTTAGGTTAGGTTAGGTTAGGTTAGGTTAGGTTAGGTTAGGTTAGGTTAGGTTAGGTTAGGTTAGGTTAGGTTAGGTTAGGTTAGGTTAGGTTAGGTTAGGTTAGGTTAGGTTAGGTTAGGTTAGGTTAGGTTAGGTTAGGTTAGGTTAGGTTAGGTTAGGTTAGGTTAGGTTAGGTTAGGTTAGGTTAGGTTAGGTTAGGTTAGGTTAGGTTAGGTTAGGTTAGGTTAGGTTAGGTTAGGTTAGGTTAGGTTAGGTTAGGTTAGGTTAGGTTAGGTTAGGTTAGGTTAGGTTAGGTTAGGTTAGGTTAGGTTAGGTTAGGTTAGGTTAGGTTAGGTTAGGTTAGGTTAGGTTAGGTTAGGTTAGGTTAGGTTAGGTTAGGTTAGGTTAGGTTAGGTTAGGTTAGGTTAGGTTAGGTTAGGTTAGGTTAGGTTAGGTTAGGTTAGGTTAGGTTAGGTTAGGTTAGGTTAGGTTAGGTTAGGTTAGGTTAGGTTAGGTTAGGTTAGGTTAGGTTAGGTTAGGTTAGGTTAGGTTAGGTTAGGTTAGGTTAGGTTAGGTTAGGTTAGGTTAGGTTAGGTTAGGTTAGGTTAGGTTAGGTTAGGTTAGGTTAGGTTAGGTTAGGTTAGGTTAGGTTAGGTTAGGTTAGGTTAGGTTAGGTTAGGTTAGGTTAGGTTAGGTTAGGTTAGGTTAGGTTAGGTTAGGTTAGGTTAGGTTAGGTTAGGTTAGGTTAGGTTAGGTTAGGTTAGGTTAGGTTAGGTTAGGTTAGGTTAGGTTAGGTTAGGTTAGGTTAGGTTAGGTTAGGTTAGGTTAGGTTAGGTTAGGTTAGGTTAGGTTAGGTTAGGTTAGGTTAGGTTAGGTTAGGTTAGGTTAGGTTAGGTTAGGTTAGGTTAGGTTAGGTTAGGTTAGGTTAGCACTGTGCGTATTTGAGTTTTTCGAGGGCAAATACGAGTCTGTGCGTCGACGATGTCGAAACCCTTGCGGGATGCCTCCGGGCGTTTCGTTAAGCCAAAAGGCCCTTCTCAGGGCCAACCACAAGGCCCTTCTCAGGGCCAACCACAAGGCCCTTCTCAGGGCCAACCACAAGGCCCTTCTCAGGGCCAATCAAAAGGCCCTTCTCAGGGCCAACCAAAAGGCCCTTCTCAGGGCCACCGAGACGCTTCGATGTCGGAGGTTAGCCGCGCAACATCTTCGGCTAGCCTGTACAGTGCGGCAGCCGACTTCTCGGACACCGACGTATCCATCTCGGACACGGCGGCGTCCGGAAGCGGCCTCAAGCGGTCGTACTTGAGACGTGAGTCCGGGGGATCCTCGGGCTCGACGCCGAGCAAAACAAAGAAGAAGAGTAAGAAGACCTGCTCTTCTTCTTCTGCGACTGAGGTGGAGACTGTTTGCCTGGAGCTGTGCTCTTCGCGCCAGCTCGACCTGACAAGAAAGGCGCAGCTCCAGGCGGACCTTGAGGAGAGGGTCGCTGCCAAAGAGCAGCAGACGCGCACCGCTCGGCTGAAAGCCGGATACGGGTCGGCTGTCCTTAAATTTGACAGCTTTTCCGTGGCGGAGCTGGAGCGCGTGGCCAAAGAGGACAAGGAGGAGATCTGTGAGGTCGCCGCCAAGTCCTCGAACTTGAAGGGGACCTTCCAGAAGGCCCTGAAATGCCGTGCGGCCAGCCTGCACGGCATCGTCCTCGAACTGTTGCAGCGTACTGCAACAGACGAGACGCGGCAGCTGCAGGCGAGGGTGGACAGCCTGCAAGCGGAGGTCAGCCAGCTGCATACAAAGCTGGCTGAAGCCACGGCCTCACCCGCCAAGGCCCCGTCGGCAGAGTCCAACCTTGAGGATGTCATCCGCAAGGTTGTCATGGAGGAGAGGGCCTTCACCCGGGCCTGCTTCGCGGGCATAGAGGACCGGCTCCTGCCGGAGAAACGCCTACGTCCACCGCTTGCGGCGGACAGGACTTCCGGTGAGCCACCTCAGGCCCCGAAGACGTCCAAGGGCAAAGGAGTGGGCAAGGTCACGAAAGCGGCACAGCCCACCCCTAGCACAAGCGCGGGGCTTAGCCCTGAGGACGCCTTCCTTCCCTCTTCCACTCCGTCCAACATGCCGTGGACGAAGGTGGCGAGGAAAGGCAAGAAGAAGGCCAAGGGACAGGAGAAAAAGGCGGCCTCCTCCTCCTCCAATCCCATGCCAGTGCCCACCAGTGCCACCACGGCAACAAGGGCCCCTGCCGGCGTCAAAAAATTGACCCCCCCTAAAACCGCGGCTGTCACCGTGACCATCGTCCCGGAGGCCGCGGAGAGGGGTGAGACGTACGAGTCCGTATTAAAGCGGGCTCGCGCTCATGCCGATCCTACAAAGCTGGGGATCGGCAGGGTGACGTGTCGCCGGACCGTCACCGGGGCTCGAATATTCGAGTTCCCGGGGGCCAAGGGGCCGGAAAATGCGGACCTCTTTGCGGCCAAGCTGCGAGAGGGTATCGCAGACGTAGCCAAGGTTGCTAGGCCCACAAAGTCCGCAACCTTGGAGGTGACCGACCTGGACGACTCGGTCACCAAGGAGGAGGTGGTGGTGGCCATAGCAGCGGCTGGAGGCTGCTCACATGAAGCGGTGCGCGCCCGGGACATTAGGCCCGGACGCGGCGGACTGGGCACCATTCGTCTAGAGTGCCCAGTCACAGCGGCAAAGGCCGTTCTGGCCAAGGGGCGGCTGCTCGTCGGCCTCAGCTCGGCGTCGGTCCGGGCACTTGAAGATCAGCCTTTGCGCTGCTTCAAGTGCCTCGGAATCGGCCACACGCGGGCCACGTGTCCTTCCCAAGAGGAGAGGGGGGACGCGTGTTTCCGCTGTGGACAGCAGGGGCACCTGGCGTCATCGTGCCGGGCCGCCAAGTCACACTGTGTGGTGTGCGCGGCGAATGGCCGCCCTGCGGACCATGTGATGGCCGGGAGGAGTTGCAGGCCTCCCACCACCAAAGGAAAGCAGAAGGTGGCAAGACAACCTGCTGCTGTAGCCGCCCCCGCTGCTGGCCCAGCAACGGTGGCCGATGAGGGGGGTACGATGTCCGAATAATGCAGTCCGGACATCGTATCCTTCAGGCGAACACCAACCACTGCAGAGCGGCCCAGGATCTGCTCATGCAGTCCATGGCCGAGTGGTTGGTGGACGTGGCGGTAGTCGCCGAGCCATACTCGATCCCTGGCCACTGGCTGGGTGACAGTGACGGTTTGGTGGCGATTGTGGCGCGGTCTTCCACAGACTCCCCTCCCCTCTCACTACTAGAGAGAGGACCGGGATACGTGGCCGCCGCGTGGGGAGAACTAGCCCTCGTCGGGGTCTACTTCTCCCCTAACCGCCCTATCCAGGACTTTGAGGATTTCCTCGAAGTCCTGGCCGCCGTGGTCGGCAGGGCAGCGCCGCGTCAGGTCTCCGTCATGGGGGACCTGAACGCCAAGTCGGTGGCGTGGGGAAACCCGGCCACCGATGCGCGTGGGCGGGCAGTGGAGCTGTGGGCGGCGTCCTCCGGACTCTCCCTCCTGAATAGGGGGAGAGTCCAAACATGCGTGCGGCATCAGGGTGGGTCCATCGTGGACCTCACCTTCGCCACCCATGTGCTGGCCGCGCGCGTGCGGGACTGGCGGGTGGACATGGCGGAGACCATCTCGGACCACAGGTACGTGCGATTCGAGATCTCCGCCCAAAGTCCACGGGGGAACGCTGGACCATCCGGCCGATCCCCCTTCCCGCGGTGGGCCCTCACCCGCCTGGACCGGGAGGCCGCTGTGGAGGCGGCCTTCGTCCAGGACTGGCTGTCGCCCCCAGTCAACGTCCTGGACGTGGACGCCGCGGCGGCTCAATTGCGGGAGTCCCTGACCGGGGTGTGCAACTCCAGCATGACCCCCCGGTCACGCCGCCCGCCTCCGCGACGCGCCGTGTACTGGTGGTCGGGGGAGCTGCAGCGGCTCCGTGCTGCCTGCACGGCGGCGCGGAGGGAGCATGCACGGGCTCGACGGCGGCGCCGCAGGGACAAGGACGAGGAGGCCCGCCTGGTGGACGCTCTCGCGGAAGCGAAGACGGCCCTCAAGGCGGCAATTGCGGAGGCAAAGGACTCGGCGAGGGCCGAGTTGCTGGCGGGTCTCGACGCCGACCCATTCGGGAGACCATACAAGGCGGCGCGGAATAAACTGCGCCCCTCTGGTCCCCCGGTGGCCGAGACCCTCGAGCCGTCGTCGCTGGACGGGGTGGTGCGGTCCCTGTTTCCAAGCAGGGACGTAGACTTCGCCCCTCCAGCGATGAACCCCCCGCGGGGGGCGGCTCCGCCAGAGGAACAGCTGGAGGACCCTCCTCCCATCTCAGAGGGCGAACTTGGCGCGGCGGTATTTCGCCTCCGCTCCAAGAAAACGGCCCCTGGCCCAGATGGGGTCCCGGCTAAGGTGGTCGCGATCGCGGCCTCCGTCATGCCGGGACGGTTTCGGGACCTCTTCGGCGCGTGTCTCGCGACTGGAAGGTTCCCGGGACCATGGAAGGAGGGACAGCTGTGCCTCCTCCGCAAAGAGGGCCGCCCTGCAGACTCCCCCTCGGCATACCGGCCTATCGTTCTGCTCGATGAAGCCGGTAAGATGCTGGAGGGAATAGTGGCTGACCGCCTCAAGGCCCACTTGCGGCATGTGGGGCCGGACCTGTCGGACGCTCAGTTCGGCTTTAGAACCGAGCGTTCGACGGTAGACGCCCTGGCCCGCCTTAAGAGCCAGGCGAGGGAGGCAGTGGAGGCGGGGGATGGTCTTTTGGCTGTGTCGTTCGATATAGCCAACGCTTTTAATACCATCCCCCATTCCACCATCTTGGAGGCACTCCGATTTCACGGAGTGCCTTCCTATTTGAGGCGCCTCCTGGCCAACTATTTGGTGGACCGGCGGGTGGTCGTGGTGGACAAGGCGGGCCAGGTCCGGCGGTATGATGTGGAGGCCGGCGTTCCACAGGGGTCTGTCTTAGGACCCCTGCTTTGGAACGTCGGATACGACTGGCTCCTGCGGGGATCGCTCCCGAGAGGCACGAGTGTCATCTGTTATGCGGATGACACTCTCCTCACAGCCCGCGGGAGCTTCAGGGAGGCGGCCAGTCTGGCGTCTGCGGGCGGATCGCTGGTAGTGGACAGGATCCGCCGCCTAGGCTTGAAGACGGCGCTGCACAAGACCGTGGCCGTATACTTCCACGGTCCGCGGCGGCGCCCACCGCCGGAGGCCCACATCCACGTGGGGGGCATCCGCATAGCGGTTGAGACCCAGATGAAATACCTGGGTCTCATAGTCGACAGCGGGTGGCACTTCAGCGCGCACTTCAGTGCGCTGTCGGGGCGCCTGCTGAAGGCAGCGGACGCCCTCTCGTGGCTGATGCCCAATTTGGGAGGGCCCAGCAAGCGGTGCCGGCAGCTGTACGCCGGCACCCTGCGGAGCATGGCCCTCTACGGGGCCCCTATTTGGGTGGACTCTCTTCGTAGAAGGGAGAACGCCGCCGCCCTTCGGGCGCCACAGAGGGCCATCGCCCAGCGGGTGGGCAGGGCTTACCGCTCGGTGAGCTTTGCGGCTGCGTGCACCCTGGCCGGCACCCCGCCTTGGGAACTCGAGGCGGAGGTGCTTTCCAGGGTGTACGAATGGACGGCGGGGCGGAGGGCGCTTGGAGAGCGCCCGGCCCCGGAAGAGAAAGCGGCCGTCCGACAGCAGGCGCGCGATGCCGTCATTGCTCACTGGGCGGAGGACCTCGCCGCCGCTCACTTCGGCCGCCGGACGCTGGACGCCATCGGACCGGTCCTAAGGGACTGGCTCGAACGAGCGCACGGCTTCCTCTCGTTCCGCCTGGTGCAGGTACTGTCCGGACACGGTTGTTTCGGATCGTACTTGCACCGAATCGGTAGGGAGGAGGCCCCATCGTGCCACGACTGCGGCGCGGCGGAAGACACGGCGCAGCACACCCTCGAGGCGTGCCCGTCGTGGTCAGAGCTGCGCCGCAGTCTGGTTGCGGTGGTCGGGCGGGACCTCTCGCTCCCCCGCGTTGTGAGCGCAATGCTGGAGAGCGAGGGGGCATGGGCGGCGGTGGCCTCCTTCTGCGAATCCGTCATGTCGCAGAAGGAGGCAGCGGAGCGCGCGCGAGAAGAAGACCCTCTTGCGCCGGCGCTCCGGAAGCGGCGAAGGGGACGAAGGAGGCGGGCATACGACCGCCTTCACCTTCCCGATGGTGAGCAGCGGGCGACAGGTGCGGAAGCTCCTCCGCCCGCATTGCACCGCTCACCATCACTAGATACGGGGACGATCGCGCACTCTCGACCGTCCCCGATGCCCCACCCATCATAAGGGGGGGCGCGAAGGGCTCGCCATATAGGCGGGGCTCGCCGGAGGGGGACTGGACGTAAAGGCTCTGCCGGATTCCCAGACCCCCTCCCAGGAGGCGAAGCCGGAGTGCCGCTGGGGGTTTTAGTGGGTATACCAGGGGGTATTACCCCTGGGGAGTCCCACATACCCCTAGGGGATGCGTAACGCATTTCCCCCAGCGAAACCAAAGAAAAAAAAAAAAAAAAAAGGTTAGGTTAGGTTAGGTTAGGTTAGGTTAGGTTAGGTTAGGTTAGGTTAGGTTAGGTTTTTTTTTTTTTTTTTTTTTTGTAGGTTTTCCTTTTCCTCTAACATGATCAGAGACCGTTTCGGCCTGGATGATTTCTTGCTTGATTTTATTATGTATAAGTGTGTATGTGGATGGTATTTATTTATTTCTTTTAACTACGTTTTCGCAAATCTTTGTACAATAATCTATTACTATTTTTTGTGTTTTCTTGTTTAATATTAATTCCGAAATCGTTTGAGGCTCTAATTTACTTCCTATTTTCTGTTCCAGGTGATACTTTTCTTTACCGCTGACTGGACACTCAAAGAGAATGTGGGGGACCGTTTCTTCCCTCGCTGGATCGCAGATACACGATGGGTTTTCCTTGCACTTGAAACGGTTCAGGTACTCTGAAAACCCGCCGTGCCCTGTCATAATCTGCGTTGAAATGGCTGTGCGTTCCGTTTCATGGTGGAATTTATACGCTGCTCTGACATTTGGGAGAAACAACTTTGTGACGGAAGCCGTCTGCCCTGCTCTGTATCTCCGATCCCATTCGTCCAACGATTCCGAGCGGAGTTGTCGTTTTACGAAAGAGATGGGAACGAGATCGTAGTCTGGCTTCTTTTTATTGTTTCTCGCCGCAGCTTTGGCGAGCTCGTCTGCGCGCTCATTTCCCTCCAACCCTGCGTGGGCTTTTATCCAGAATAGGGAAATATCCCTATTCTGGATTTTGGTGTTATTTATATTGGCCCGGGCTTCGACCGCTAGGGGATGGAGGGAGCGATGGCTTGTAATGGCCTCCAATGCCGATCGGGAGTCGCTGTAAATTCCTACGCTTGACTGTTTGCCCTTTACGATTTCCCTTGTTGCTCTGCATATTGCCAGGAGTTCTGCCTGATAGACCGAGCAGTATGACGACAGGTTTAGGCTGAGGGACTTGGTCTCGGTGTCGCTATTCCACCAGGATAGCGCAGCCCCGACCCCGTCCTCAGTCTTGCTGCCGTCAGTGAATACTCTCGCTGCCTGCGTATTGTGGTTTTCCACTTCTTGTTGGTCTACCAAGCTAATGAACTCCAGGCGAATATGTTTTGCAGGGTGCGGGATATCAGTGTACCGCACCATCTCCTCAACCTTGCGGTCTTTCAATGCTGGCAGGAGCGCCCCTCTCTTGATCTCGTATAGAGCAGCTGCTTCCTGTATACGTAAGTCGAGAGGGAGCAATCCAGCCAGCACCAGTGCCGAGTTTAGGGAGACGGTGCGGTACGCTCGACTTATCTTCTGGGCAAACAGTCTTTGGACGGCATTTAACTGTTTCTGGACTCCCAGTTTTTTCGCGGCGGGGGCCCATACGCTCGAAGCATACAGAATGACGGGCTCGACAGTTGCCGTATATATTATGCGCGTCACCTCTGGGTGGAGTCCCCAGCTCACACTTGCGGCCCTGGACAGCTGTTTGTATATATTAAGCGCCTTTTTGCAGACGTTCGCGGTATGTGCATTGAACGTTAGTTTGTTATCGACGGTTACTCCTAGGATTTTAATTTCGGGTGACATTTTTATGTCGACCCCGCCCATGCTCAGTAGTGGTGTGTCATACTTTAATTTTCTGGTTATGACCATCGCTTTGGTCTTTTGCGGCGCGAACCTTAGTTTATTTCTGACACCCCACCCCTGAACATAGCCGAGGGCGGCATTTGCTTGCCTCTGTACCTCCAACGCTGTTTCACCGTCGAAAACCAAGACTACATCATCCGCGAACGCCTGACAGTAGTCGCTCCTTCCCTCCAGTGCCTTCAGAAGCGAGTCCAGCAGGAGATTCCATAGGATTGGGCCTCCTATTGACCCTTGTACGCAACCTTTGGATGTTGTTTTTGCGTACTCCTCACCTCCGTACCGGACTCTGACCTTCCGATCTTCTAGATAGCTGTCCAGGATTCTCCTTATGTTAGCTGGGCACTCCTCCTCAGCTAAACGCACCCTTATAGCGGGCCACCAAGCGTTATCGAAGGCTCCCTCTATGTCCAGCGATACCACAGTGACGATTCTTTTCTGTTCAAGTTTTTTGCGTATGTGTTTCACTAGGTCATATAGGGAGTCTTCGGTGCTTTTTTGTGGCATGAATCCATACTGGTGTTTGCTCATCCTCCTGATAAGGTGCCATTTCAGTCTAGACACCAGCATCTTTTCTAAGATTTTACCCATTACGGGGAGGAGTCCTATGGGTCTGTAGGATTTTGGGTTGGTGTAATCCTCCTTCCCCGGTTTCCTCAGGACTACCACGGTGGCCTCCTTCCATGTGGTGGGGAAGTGTTCTAATTCCAGACACTTGTTGAAGAGGGCGAGTGCTGTGTCCGGATCTTGTCTGATAGACTGACTGCAGATATCCGCTGTATGGCCGTCTGCACCTGGAGCCTTTTTGGGGTTGAAGCTGTCCACCGCGGAATTTAACTCCACTATGGTAAACGGTGGGTCATGTGTTTCATCATGTGCCTTCGCGTTTACTGTTTTGGCTTTTTCTCTAATTTCGCGGTGGTCAACATTTTCCTCCGTTTTAGCGTCCTCCGGATAAAAGGTGTTTGTCAGTACCCGTACCGACTCCTTCATGCTCATGGCTTTTCCGTCCTTAACTAGTGGGATCTCTTCCTGTCTTTTATCTGTCCTGCCTATCACCCTATAAATTCCATCCCATACACTCTCCTTGTCTTGTCTTTCACAAAAGCCCTTCCAGCTGTCAATTTGTCCTTTCTTCGCTAATTTTTCATAGTTCTCTTTTGCTTCCAGGTACTCTTCGATGACCTTCTCTCTTCGGACCGGCGCGGCGCATCGGATTCTTCTTTTCTTCGTGGCGACGTCCTTCTTCAGAGCGGCGAGATCTTCGGACCACCATGGCATGGTAAGTTTTTCTTCTGCTTTTTTCGCAGGTATGCTTTCATCACACGCACGAGTGATTGCGGTTTTAAGGTGTTCTACTGTTTTATTTAAATCTGCTTTATTGTTAATTGCTTTTATTGTGTTTCCGTCTATATCATATTCTTCTTTAAATTGAGTCAGTTTCTCACGAAACTGACTCCAATTTGCTTTCTTTGTGTTGTATTTTCTTGTAGTGCGCTTTATGTGTGTTCCTGTAGCTTTTTGTAGTTTAATCTTGAATACCATGCCATTGTGGTCCGAGCTCGTCATCGCTTCAACTACCCGCCAATCTTCTACGAGATCCAACATGTCCAGAGAGCATGCCGTCAAGTCAACGAAGCTTGTGTACGTCTGGTTTCCTCTTACAGTGTCAAAGGTCGGAGTGTTTCCCATGTTTAGCACTTGCATGTTCATCTCAACCATGGCTCCAGCGGTCTCTTCACCTCTACGATCCGTTTTCTTGCTACCCCACCAAGGGCTCTTTGCGTTTGTATCCCCACCCATAATTATTCTTTTCCCCCCAGTTTTTTCTACTATGTTCTTGAGTTGTTCCAAGTATGGCTCTATGGGCTGGTCCGGTTCAAAGTAGAAGGAGATTGCGATGATATTCCAGGCGCTGGTTTGCATACCCACCACTACGATGTTATCTGTGGTGAGTAACGGGTACTGTATGACATCAAGGCCTTGGTCGAAGACCGCGATAGCGGCTTTGACAGTCCCGCTTCCCTGTCCAGCGCTTTGGAATATCCTCGCTCCTCTATAACACTTCATACTTCTGGACCCGCCCACGTATGGCTCCTGGAGAAGTGCGAACGAAACCTTTCTATTTTTGGCTTCCACCATCATCTCGCTCGTGGCGAGATTTTTGCGTTGGAGGTTTGCTTGGGCTGCTATAATTAAGTTGGGGGTGCAAGGGTTATTTTCTGCAGTATTTGGCGTTGTTACAACTTTAGCAATACGCTATGGTTGCCCGGGCCATGGCATCCCATTTTTTGCGAATGGGGCAGTCATCGCTGAAGGCGCAGTGGTCGGCTTGCTCGAGTTTTGCCGCGGTACAGTTGCAGCACGTTGGCCGAGCTTCCATGTCGCTGCACTGGCTCCGCAGGTGCGGGCCCCCGCAGTGGCTGCATTTTTCCACGGTGCCAGTGCAGAATCTCTTGCTATGCCCGTAGCCGAGACACATCGAGCACTGGACCAGAGGTGATTGGTCGTATACCCTGACCTTTTGTAGGTCGATGTAAACCACCCCTGAGTCCAGCGCTCGCTGCCATAGCTTTGGGGACACTCTGATGACGACGTGGCAGGCGTGAGGATTTCTCGTTTTCTTACGAAACCGCGGTTCTATCCTCAAGTCTGCCTCGTCCAGGTCTTTGAACAGGTGTCCGTTCTGGTTCCTCAGGGCACTCAGAATATCTTGGTCTGTATTATAAGCGAGGACGTCCCTGAAGATCAGTAACGGGTCCTTGTTCTTAATCTCATCCACGTGAAGATGTCCCCCGGCGCTCTTTAGCCTCTCGGCTACTTTATTACGCTCGGCCTCCGTGCCGCAACTGACTATGACCTTAGAATCTTTGGCCTTTCGAATTTTCTCGACCTGAAGCCCCCGATCTTTCGCCTTCACTGTGTCCCTGATCCTAGCGAGCACCTCCTCACCCGTTTCTATTTCATCTGTTGATGAGACTATAAGCGAGTGCAGCGCCGTCGGCTTTCCAGGACAATTCCCTTTTGCACCGGTCGCCGCTACACTCGCATAGCTCTGTTGTTGAGAGGCACTTGCTAAGATGGCCATATCTTCGGATTGGCGGTCTATTTTCTCCCTGATGATGTTCAGGGTTGAGGCGTTTTTGTGTAGAATGGCACCAAACTCCTCCAATTTTTTCTCCAGAGGTGAGTCCGGCTCTTTAGCAAGATTCCCCTCCCCGGCACCATCCTCATTCTTCCTCCTATTCCCTTTTGCAGCCCCCTCACCGCTCCTTTCTGCCTCCGCCTCTTTCACCAGCTGGTACAGCCTCTCTATCGCCGCGGTGACCTCGGCCTTTATGTCTGTCTTGAGGTTTCGCGAGTGGTTTAAATTTATCTTGGCCTTGGTGAGAAGCGCCTTAGCTTCAGAAGTCCTACTCGCGAAATTTATTTTATTAGGTGGACTAACGGCCACCCCTGCTGAAAGAGAGACTGCACCTTGCGGTTTGGGTTTTTGAGGGCGGGCCGGAACAGTGATTGGGCTGTGTAGGTTTTGTGGGGTTTCAGGCGACCCGGTCGTCGGTGTCTCCATAGCGATTTGATTGGTGGGACTTTGTGACTCCCTTCTGACATGCGCGATCGTCTTTGCAGGTGTCCTAAACCCAAACATAGCGGCTCACTGTTCTTTGGAGATACTCTACCTGATTAAACCTTTGTGAAGTGGTGTATAGGGCCACCCAGGCGTCCTATTTCAATTTACTGTAACCTAACCTTAGTTCTATAATTTACAATAAAAAAAACTATATAATTTCAATAATTAAAATAATAAATATTTAGATTTGTCAACCTATATAGTAATTTAATTTAAATCTGAGTGGTGTATAAGGCCACTCAGGTGTCCCTGATCCAATTCTTTTCTGTTGAGTGGTGTAAGGAGCCACTCAAGAGTCCTTAATGCTATTTTTCTTCAATCAGTGTCAGCACCCCAGTACTACAATAAATATTTAGGATAAATAATAAATTAGTTAAAAAAGGGGAACTAGACGGTTTTTAAACAAAAATCGAATCTTCCCCTTGGGGGTCGACCGAGTCAAAGTTTTTTAAAAGATATATATAGTAAAGTCAATGGTTAGGTTAGGTTAGGTTAGGTTAGGTTAGGTTAGGTTAGGTTAGGTTAGGTTAGGTTAGGTTAGGTTAGGTTAGGTAGGTTAGGTTAGGTTAGTTAGGTTAGGTTAGGTTAGGTTAGGTTAGGTTAGGTTAGGTTAGGTTAGGTTAGGTTAGGTTAGGTTAGGTTAGGTTAGGTTTTAGGTTAGGTTAGGTTAGGTTAGGTTAGGTTAGGTTAGGTTAGGTTAGGTTAGGTTAGGTTAGGTTAGGTTAGGTTAGGTTAGGTTAGGTTAGGTTAGGTTAGTTAGGTTAGGTTAGGTTAGGTTAGGTTAGGTTAGGTTTAGGTTAGGTTAGGTTA